>CAUYSK010017243.1:0-44539 GCA_963575035.1 Avahi laniger | reverse complement strand
GTCCTTCCCAGGTGAAGGTAAGTATTGCCCGGCCTGAGCAACACAGATGCTAAAGCAGGCACCGCGAGGTCGGTCACTGTGAAAGACTAACTTGCAGTGGCATCGGTGGGCTTGGAGCTGTGGGTGGCAGGGCGTGGCAATGCTACTTTCGGCAGGGAGACCCTGAGCGAATCCGCGCCCTGTTAGGTTGAGGGTTCCGGGGCTGTACAGGGATCGTTCAGCAGTCTCGCGTTTTCACCCCTGGACATTCTGCCTTGGAGAGCCGGCGGGCTCAGGGGTGCTGTGTGATATCAGGCGAGGGCTGCGGGAGGTCAGTTTTGATTTTGATCGACGGTGCACTCTGAATCGCACCGACCTCTGGGCATGGTGTGGCCCAGAAAGAAACAGGTATCTGTTCCAATAAGGGATTTTGGAGGTCAGCAGAGATGTCCCTGGCACATGGGACAGCAGAACAAATAAGCAGAACATCATTGGTAAAGTCCAGTGAACCCCGGGGCTCATCAGGCTCTAAAATTATTTCCCCTTATGGGAGAAGGAGAAGCCAGCATGTTAGTTCTCCAGAAGCTCTCATCCCAGGACACGAGCTGGGTCAGATTCCGCTATAAGGAAGAATGGGTGTCCTGTAAGGTCCAAGGTGGAAAGTAGCAGGCTGCAACAGAAAGGTGCTGCGGTTTATTAAAACTCCCGCCATTTGAACTTGTTATTACTCCGGGCAGGGCTGGCTGGGGTGGGTGGCGTGGAGCGCCAATAGGGCTGCTCTGTGTCTCTGAGAAAAGTCAGGACCTCGATTGCAGTCCGAAGAGTGGTTTTCCCGAAGCGACAAAAGGGGAGGACTGGAAGAAACCCCTGAAAAGCGCTGGAGCCCCTGCATCGGGTGGCAGAAGCTGGAGGGTCATGTGAAGCGAGCTGTCTGCCTTGAGTAAGTTTAGGACAGTCCCTCCAATGGCCTGGCTGTTTATGGCAGTGACAGTTTCCAGGAGACAGCCCCTGTGGATGAAAGTGGTGCCTTCTAAGTTCCCCTTGTTTTCTCCGGAATCGTTCATTTGCTGTAACTAGAGATTTAGGATTTTAGTGGACTTCCTTTTACTGGAATTGTCTTCCAGGGTGTGAGCCAGTTAATTTGCAAATTAACAAGATCAGCAGTTAGCATGGTCTCCCACGTCAAGTGAGCTCACTGAGAAAGTTCTTGGGCGAGACCATTAGCAAACATAGAATTAAAGGCTACTCTTGTGGAGTCGACATCCGTGGGAAGATGTCGTGAGCGTGAACAGGTCCGCACGCACTTGTGTCTTTCTGCAAGGTCAGACTTTCATGGATGCCGGTTCAATCATAAAAGCCCTGAGCTACACAGAGTTCCTAAGGAGGCGTTCTCCTCCGTCCTGCCAGTCAGCCCCGCAGCACAGACTCGGGCAGATCCACGTCTGTCAATGTTGCAAACCATCCATAGTTATACTTAACCAATACGTAAATGTTATAGATTAAAATGTTCACATCGGAGTAACATTTAACATCAAGAGATAGGGGAATAGGAAGGGCAGTTAATGCATCAGTCCAAGGAGAGTGACGACGTGGATAAGAAGAGTGTCCTGGGCTGATCCGGATGGTCAGCAGCGTCTTGCAAGGCAGAGCCCTTGATTTGGGCAGAGCCTTTGGCAACAGGTGGTCGATGCTGACAATGAGTGACAGCAAGACATTATGTGTCGAGACAGCCGTGCCAACATGGTGAAGTCCTGCTCTTTTTAAAGTCCCTGAGTCCTCTGGTGAGGGCTGACAGTGAAGGGCCATGCCCTTGTCTGGTTGGGTGTGGTCTCTATCGATGGGGCGAATATCTGGTCCCGGTAGGCATGATGCCTTTTGAAATGTAAGATGAAGTCTTTTCCTAAGATGGAATTACTTATGTCAAGGGTGTTCTGTACACAAGGCCAGAATCTTTTCTGAATATAACTTGGAGTTTTCTATTGATATAATAGTTATGAACTGGTTCATTTGGCTCTTGGATACAAGCTTGAATTTTATTCCAGTCTATGGCCTTAGGAAAGGCTTTAAGGAAGGTCTTGGTAAACTTGCGAGTTGTTGAGCCTATTCCCAACATTGCAGGCCAGATTCTGGGGAAGGGGGGACAAGGCCATGTTAAATCCTGTAGGGAATTGGTTCAATCTGCTTTTCTTTTCTTTTTCTTTCTTTCTTTTCTTTTTTTTTTTTTTTAGAGTTGGGGTCTTGCGATGTTGCCCAGGCTAGTCTCAAACTCCTGGCCTCAAGCGATCCTCCCATCTTTATCTCCCAAAGTGCTGGGATAACAAGTGTGGGCTACCATGCCCGGGCTTCTAATCTGCTTTTGCCATCCAGTATTGGGCCTGGCATTCTCCCACGAGTGTGCAGACAAGCTGTGAAGACGGGAGAAGCTGGGCTGGTACGCCTGAACCATAAGGTTAACTTCATTGACAAAACGATGGAGATTCTCAGTAACTTTAGGAAATTGCTTGGCTATTGCACAGAGTTCAGCTTTAGTTCAAAGGACGTAAGAAATCCCGGGGTATCAGGATCATCAGAGGATCTGATTTTAAAGTGGCATTTTTTTTTTCCTTTTAGAGACAGGATCTCCCTCGGTAGCCCAGGCAGGAGTGCAGTGGTGCCATCATAGCTCACTGCAGCCTCCAGCTCCTGAGCTCGAGCAATCCTCCTGCCACAGCCTCCTGAGTAGCTGGAACTACAGGCGGGCTCCGGCACACCCAGCTAAAAGGGGCAAATTTTTACAAACTGTGACTGAGAAGCAGAAGAGGGGGGTGTTAGTGGGGAATTTCGGAAAGTGAAGGGTAGAGACACAGTAGGTGGCACCTGAGAGAGAAAGATTTGGGGCTTCTAAAGCCTTTTTGTCTTTTAGTTTTTTGTTTGTCTTCGTTAAATCAGAGACAGTATTTGGAGCGAGGCAAACGCTGACTCATGATTGCATTTACACGCTTCAGCGCACCCCTCCGGGCCTAAGTGATGCTTGCCGCGGCCTCCCACGGCTGCGATTACTGGCCTGAGTCGCCGCGCCCGGCTTTCCAATCTGAAGGTACATGTTCCCTTCAGATGACTTAGTTTTAGAGCTACGGCTTTCTACTTTATTTCTGGAATAAGCGAGTTTAGAGAGGTCATAAGTACCCCAGAAAGGCCACTGTAATTCCACGTCATCCTTAGCGTATTTGGCCCATCGAGGTAAGATGTGATGACGTACCCCAATGATTAAGCATCACCAGCTGGGGGCCCTGATGGGGTGCTAGTTCATCGTGCCTTAGAATTCTGAGAACCCATTTTGACCCAGTCTATTGTCCAATACACAAAAGCCAGCCGAAGGCAAGAGCCCGGCACCCAAAGCCAAAGCAAAATGTGCGCCGACAAAGTACATACTCGCCAGGAAGAACGACAGGCCTATCCAAATGAACGGAAAAATCCCTTCACCCAGACCTCACTGCCAAGGTCAATAGGAGGAAAGTAACCATCTCCAACAGGTCTCCTCAGCAGGAGGGAGAGACTCCTTCCCAGCCCAAACCCAGAAGAAACAGAGCTCTGTCCGAAGTCTCTCGTCCCTTACGCTCTGGACGCTGAGTGGGGAATTCGGGCCAGATGGGCCTGGCATCTCCCCTGCTGCACCGCGAGGCTAAGGCATTTCAAGGTCAAGGAGGAGCAGGGGACGGCTGGAGTGGTCCAGGACGTGGGCATGTCCTTTTTTTGAATTTTCACACATACAGGGCCCTGAATGTTTATTCAGTGGGGTTTTTCTTTTGTTATTCTAATAACAGAATTTTGAAGATGTCCCACTTTAAAAATAATAAGATGCCTTCACAAATGGGAGTGAAGGAAGCAGGATGGTGATAGGACAGCAGCCGCCACCAACCTCTCCCCACCTCCGTTCCCTCCTAGAGAGGGAAGACGGCTCTCGTAAGCGCTGTGGTGGCTGTTCCTTTGCTAGGCGGAGTGCCTGGAGACCCTAGACCTCCCTCACCCCCGGCTCAGGCCTGTGCTGCCCTCCCCTTTTGTAAGGAGCAAATATATTTGGGAAGAAGTTAAACGTCCTTGGTGTGAGAAGCAGAGGCCACCCTCTTCAGAGGGTGTGGCTTGGCCAGAACTAACTGAGGTTCTCTAACCGCAGTGAGGACACTCCCCAGACACAGCCTGGGGCTGAGCGGGACAGCCTGAAGTTTCTGTCCCCGTGTCCCAGGCTGGCAGGGCCTGGAGGGCACGGGGGCTTCCCTGGGGAGCGTGAGAGTGGGATCTCACACCATCGCGGGACCCTGCAGTCGCACAGGATCCGGACGTGTGTGATCCCATCTCCACCCCCAAATTTCTACCTTTGAGCTCCGCTTGTCCTGGAGTCCCTCCCAGGCAGGATTTCTTTCCTTGTATAAACTCCGCGGAGCCCAGAGTCTCTGTGGGGAGGCTGCCGCCGCGTTGCTCTGGTCAATACGCCCTGTGCTCTGACGCCAGGTGCGCCGGCCGCAGCGGCCAAGCCAGTGGCGGATTGGATTGTGCGTCCCCCTGCGCCTTCCCTGCGTCCTGAGGATGGAGTCCCCGAAACCAAGCCACACATGGTGTCTTTACTTTTGGTGGAACCTGTGGCAGGGATGAGGCATCTTGTTCCCAAGGTCCCCGCTAATTCCAGGTCCTGGACAAGGAGTTTTCTCTCTGAGGGTGAGGTCCCCAATCCTCCCCGTCCCTTCTGGGATACCCTCCTGCAATCGGTCTCCTCACCATCTCTCGAGGGGAGGACATGCTCTTGTCCTGGTTGCTGTCCCCCTGGGCTTCTGCGACTGTGAGCACAATCAGAGGGGCCTCCTTGCTGTCCCACCTTCTCCCCCACAGGGGAGGGTGCAGGAGGGACGTCCTCAGGCCGGGGTCTGGGTTTCATGTCACCGGCTCTTGCCTCTGGCCTGCTGAGTGTGTCCTCCAGGGAGCTTCATGGGCTCAAGTGGCATCAGCCCTTGACACGGGATAGGTGAGGAAGGAAAGGTGGCGGGGAGGCGTGGGGTCAGGTGAGGAAGCGGTGTTGAAAGGCACAGGGGGTGTGGGTGGGAACGGGCTCTGGGGACAGAGGGGACAGGGAAGAGTGGGAAGAGAGAGGCCGGTGAGCCGTGGGTCTGGCGACAGAGGCAGGCACTGGTGGAGGTGATAAAACGCTGTGTGAAGAGAGGCACAGACTGGTGGGCCAGTGAAGGCCACAGGTGAGGAGACTGAGGGTGGGGCAGAAGGTGTGACGACTCCTTGGATCCCCGAGATGACAGGAAAGAGCAGCATCTTGCCCAGCTCCCTGCACAGGCAGCACGTCTGCCTACGGGGCTGCCCCGTCACGCCTGACGGCAGGGGCCTCGCCATACCGCTGCGGAGAGCCCCTCTCCGCCAGGAGCCTGTGCAGGAGGCGCAGGACAGCGTGTGGCCAGGGCTGCCACACCGGGCAGCGTTCACTCTCCTGACACCCAGACTCCGGGATGCTCCTCCGCCCCCAGGCGGATCCCTGCCCCAGAGGTTCTCCCTCTCCAGGAAACACTGTGCCCGAGGCCTGGAATTCCAGGGGCAAGCTGGGAAGAGGGAGAGCTCAGGTAAGGAAGTCATCCCTTTCCAAAGAGAGACGCACCCAGTACCGCCGCGGTGCCTCTCGGGCGAGCTCTCCAAGTAGGGGGAAAAGGAGCCAGGGTTATGTCAGGTGAAGGTAGAAGTGAGGGGTCCCAGAGGAGGCTTTCTAGAATGTTCCACTGGGCATATCTTGTACCTTGCCAAGATTAGACCTCGGGACCTGGAGATCACCAAGCAATTAGCTTTCAAGATCAAAGGACCAGCCACAGGAATAGGAAGACCACTGTGTCACCTACAGACTGCTCCCAACCCTTCACCCCTGGGGACTCTCACCACAACCCCATGAGGTTTGCAGGCGTTCCCTCAAAGGAGGAGTCAGAAACATCCGGAATTTAACAGCTTCTCCAAGCCGACACCTGGAAATGTCTCCAGCACCAACCAATAGTCCTGACACCGTATCTCACGCTAGGGCTGGCAAGCGACTGCCGCCGCCTCGTGGGCAGGGGCCCCACTGCCTAATCCCCATGAGGGCCACACAGGGGTGAGGACTAGCCCTTCCTCTCGTCGTCTTGGTCTCCTCAGAGACCCTGGTTTTTGAGGAGAGTCGGCTCCAGGAACTGTCGTCCCAGCAGCCTGGATGGGCGTGCCCGGCAAGCTCCTGCCCGGCCGGGCCTGCTGCAGACGCCACCCTCAGCGAATGCGCCGACTGCATGCGCCGACTGCCTCTCTGGGCTGATGTAACTGAAAGCAGTATTCTGTCCTTGATATTCACCGTTAAAGTGATGAAAATATTTACCCTATCTATAAAAGTCCAATAAAAACAGTTTTCTGCATGTGGTCCTCAGTGAATATCAGTCAGGAGTCCTGTGCCGAGACAGAGTACACAGTCTCAGATGGCCAGGGACACGCGTGTCCACCGTGGGGACAGATGGACAGTGTCTTTGCAGACCTATTGGAGGTCGGAACTGCTCCCAGGCCAGCCTGGCTCCGGGAGAAGCCTGGCCCAGGGACACCCGAGAAGGGAAGGTGGCTGATGCCACTCTCCTCGTGTCGTTAACTCTAAACAAGCCAACCTGGGCCCCCATCACGGTCTGGGGTTTTACCCTGGCCCTTTGGCCTGGCCTGGGCAGCCGGGCTGTGTGTGCTAAGAGAAGCCCCGGACGTCCAGGCTGTGGACAGGCCGTGGACACTGCTGGCCCTGGATGCAGTCACATGGCAGGAGGTAGAACCCACCCCACTCAAAATGGCCAGGGAACCAAAGCCCCAGGGTGCCCCAAACCCCGCGCTCTCCTCTCATCTGAAGCGCTTCTGCCTCAGCAAAGGGACCAGAGAACGGTGGCTCAGCGGGAGTTCCAGGCCTGCATCACAAAGGAGCCTGCTCCGGGTTGAGGGAGGGGACAGAACCCGGCCGGCCCTTCCCCCACACCCACCCTCCCGGCTTCCAGGTCCCTCCACCCTTCTGAGACCACCTATTTACTGTCCCCACACTTACTTCGCTTTGCTCCGAGTTCCTTTTCACTCCACCACAACCCAGAGGGCGGCAGGGCTCCCCTTCCCTCTTCAGAGACGCAGACTCGAAGCCCAGCTTCGGAGGTCTGAAGGTCTCCCGGAACACTTTTTATAAGTGTCAGATATTTTTTAAAAAAATGTTTTTGAAAGTAAGCACAGAGATAGAAAGTACAAATATCTCCAGCTCACAATGCCATGGGCTTTCGCAAACTCAGCAGCTGTGAAAGTAGCGCCCACGTCAGAAAACGGACTTGCCCCAGGGCTTGGGAGCCTCCCTGGGGCTCCCTTCAAGACGCCTGGGAGGACCACCCTCCCTTCCGCTGGCTCGCAGGCCAGGGTCCCTGTGGCTGGTTGTGCACAGCTGGGTGCCTTTCCTGTGTTCAAACTCAAAGAGCCCTCACAGTAACGCGTGGAGCTGAACGCCACGCTGTCCCCTGTCACACACGGGAAGCTGGGAGCACTGGCATGGAGCAAGTTGCCAGGTGCCCCTGCTCAGGGCAGGTCACAGCCCAACGCAAAAAAAACACTGCAGGGTCACACACTTGAGCCACTGAATTGCACTGTGAGAAATTCTTTGGCAGACAGGAAGGACAGCCCAGAGCGACACAAGCAGGCGTGTCTGAGAATCACCACCAGGCTCCGCGTGGACTGGTGGGCAGAGGGTTTCCCACCCTGCGGAGTCCCTGTCCCCCGTGCTGCGGCCGAGACCTGTGAGGAGAGGTGAGGCTCCCCGTGGGGGAGGGGCGTGCTGCGGAGGAACCGGACAGACTGGGACCATTAGTTTTTATCTCCTCTACCCAGGAACAGGAGGAATTCGAGGCCAGGAGGGGCTCCATGAGATGGAGCCCCCTCCCTGCAAGGGTTGGTCTAAACTCACATGAAGTCCTCATGGTCCGTGTCTCCAAACCATGTTTTGAAGCGACATGGACCCTGGGATTGCTTGGGAGACACACGTTCCTGACCGTGCACAAGCAGGTGGCATGGTGGCTCCCGGGACACTGGACGGACCGGAGGAGACCTGGGGAGGCAGCAGGGCTTGGGGCGAGTGGGCAGAGGTGACAGGGCTTCTGCCTGTCCTGACAGTCCCAGTCACCTTTCCATGACCAAAAGAGGTGGTGAGGAGCGTGTGTTGTGGGGCTGTGCGGGGCAGGAAGGGCCACCGGGGCTGTCTCCAGTGTCACCGCCACGGGCCAGTGTGAAACTCTGGGACCAGCCAGGAGAAACACTTTCAGGAAGCGGACAATTAAAAATATTTTCAGGGTTAACATGAGAGAAAAGTAGAATGGACTGGGCTGTTGGGGAGGAAGGGGAGGGGAAGCCTCAAAGGACAGGGGTCAGGGCAAAGGTCACAACGTGAACCTTTGACTCCAAGAAGGACAGGAACATACAGAAAGGGAAATTGATGTGTGAGGAATAAGGACATCTAAAGAACTGTTCAGCAGTAGCTTTTCATACTTTCCTGAAAACATCATTCCCTTCCAGACCTCTCTGGGGGACATTACCAAGGTCCTGCCCCTCCCTGGCTGGTCCTCCTGGCCACACCTGTCTGCAGCCCGCCTGGACCCAGCTCCCGGGAGCGCCTCTCCTTTCCTCACAGTTCTGCTCCTTGCTCCAACCGGGAGGTCACATCTGCCCTGCAGAGCTGATTCCCAATTGTGGGCAAAAATACGTGGATTTCGACTTCTGTGCTGAGCACTGCGCAGGGTCCTCAGGCCCAGGGCAGGCTCCTGAGGACAAGTGAGGTGAGCACCGAAGGGCAGCGGGGAGGAGCACCCCCAACACCAAGCACGATGAGGGTCCTCACGGAGCAGGACCCGACACTGACCCCAGGCAGGGAGGGCCGTTGTCGCCGGTGGGCACAGCCAGGCTCAGAGACAGAGTGAAGAGTTAAATGTTTCCACTGTGGTTTGACCTTTATTTCCATGAGTAATCCAATAAGCACAAACTCCACCGGCACAATCTGGGTTCTGTGTGAAGGCAGAAGCCTGCGATAGAGTTTTTACTGTGGGGTCTCAGACCCTAGCTCAGTCCTCAGAACAGAATTGGCACTTAGTAAAAATCGAATCCACTCACGTATTCATTCAAAAAGTAGTTGCTGAGTTCCCTGCACCATTCTGGGTGTAGGGGATCAGGTAGCAAGAGAGACATGAAATTGTGACAGGGAAGACTGTGTTCTGGGGAGTGACAAACTAGATGTAGGCAAATTAACAAATGACCTTCAGGTGGCTCTATGTGCTATGAGAGTGTCACTGAGAGCTGAGGGAGGCTGGCCCGGACACTTGTTCAAATACAGATCCCTGTTGGCAGCCTCCCCCCAGGACCAGGGACTGCTGTGCTCCGGTGTCACCTCCCTGTGCAGCTTCCTCTGGGCTGGGTCCAGCAGGGCCCCCTCTTCCTGGGTGACATCCACAGCCACCTCCTCCAAGGTTGCTGATCCCTAAAACATCCAGAACATTCTGGTTCAGCCAGGGCTGTCCCTCCCGATGTCCGGGGAGGACAGTTGACAGAATAGCACCGAGGGAGGGGCTCTGTGTACAGTGAGCTCAAAGCACGCCTGGAGGCTCCAGGTGGACGTCTGGGCCCTGGCCTGGCACGAGCCTCTCACTCACTCAGAGACACGTGCACAGTCTGAGCACACACCCACCCATTAAAAATGGGTGTCACACGAGCTATGGTGTCAGGTAACCTGGGCATTTCCTACTAAGACGGTAATTCAAACTTCTACACGGGGACTATAAGTTTTGACAATACATATCTCAACTCTCCTCCTTAACAACTTTAAGTAAATCTACACACTAGTCCCAAGACAAGCAATCTCCGTGGTCTGTGACCCATCAGCTGTGACCCTGGGTGAACTCTTCCCACAGATGAACCTCAGGTTCCTCCTCTGCGAAATGGTTCAACAGCCTGTCGGGAGTGTTGAGGGGTCCGAGAAGCTAACGTGTAAAGAGGTTGCTACAGAGCGGCGCTCAGTAAACCCTAGGGACACGTATGTTACCAAACGGCAGGGACGTTGCAGCAGGGCCCAGCTCCCAGGGGACGGGGCAGGCCTCGTGCAGAACCTGAGATCTGCAGGTGCAGCTTCTCTCCTGGCCCCACAGCTCGAGCCCCGCCTGTGACGGGTCCTCTAAGCATCGGTCACCAGGGCCTCTCTTGAGTCATCGTCCTGGGTATCTGCTAACGGGGAATAGAAGCCTCTCAATGGAATCTGGTCTTTCCATCCTTTAAAACTGCCACAGGACCCTGAATTTCCCTCCATCTATACTCCTGTCCTCTATAAACAGTCACAATTAAGGAAGCAATACTCTCCACACATCGCTTTGATTAAAGGAGAATCAACAGAAGGAAACCGGGTTTAGGGGACGAAGGTTATAAGGAGAATTTTATTTGTCTTTTGACATTATCAGAACCTTTGGGTATATTCCGTACAAATTTTAGTAAGTTTAAAACTGGCGAGCATAAATCAGTGATTCCCCTCGCTCTCTCATCCACCCTGCTCTTCTGCGCTCCCGCCCCTCCGCCCAGCACCGGAACGCGGGCTGGCCGCACCTTCCCCAGGAGAGCCTGCTGTCACTGCGTGTGAACCTCTGCTCCCACCCAGCCCCACCGCCTGTGGTCACCAAGCCCCCAGCCCACTGCCACCACTAACATGATTAATTCCCCTGCTGAGGCTGTGGGATGGAAAAGAAAAGAAACCTCTCCCTTCTGTTCTGAGAAAACGCAGGCCGAATGGAGTTTGGAACACACGGTGCCGGTGGTGGGAAGGAGATTGTCTCCCCATCGGTCCCTCAGCTGCCTCCAGCCTCCCAGAGTCCTGTCCTGGAGAACACAGCTGGCACTCACATTTCCAGGACACACACAGGAGGAGAAGCGTGCCCACCTGCTGGCTAAGGAGGCATCGACTGCGAAGAAAGAACAAGTCCCGCTCCCCGCGGTTGGGCTGCGGAGAACCCCGCCACCACCTGTTTGCTTTCTCACCCAGGACGGTCGGCAACTGTGCAGGCAAAGCCGAGGAGAGAGAAGGAAGCCAGGAGGCTGAAGTGCCTCCGTCGGTCCCGCTCCTACAGAGCGGCCAAGAATCCCGCACTGACCCCCTTGTGTGATCTCCCCTGCCCAACACGCAGGCACCTGCAGGCAGATCCGAGCTCTCTCCTCACAGGGGCGAAGGTGTGGCTTGGCCAGGGCTCCCATAAAGAAGACATTTACACTCCCATGTCATTGACAATAGAATGGAAACAAAAGGTTTTGTATTTTAATGAGCCCTAGTGTTCTGGGGTGTCATTTAATTCCCTTCCTTATGGCAAATCCTAGGAGAACCTGACTCATGTCACATGGGCATTCTTGTCTGTGCAACCAAAGACGCCAGCTGAAGTCCCTGCTGTGATGAGCTTTGCCTAGCTGCACCCTGCTGGTCCTCTGACATCCAGCCCAGTGCTTTGCTGCCTCCCGCCTCCCTGCTGTGCACCCCCCACTGCATGCACTCGCCCTCAGTCCTCTGCTCAGCCCTCCCTCTGCCCCTCATGGCCCTGGACATGCTGGGCAACTTGGGAATCTATTCAACGGTGGGGCAACAATCTGTTGACTCATCCCATGGTGGACGGTTCAATGATTCTCATCACACAAACTTAGCACTAAAAATCCTTGGCACGTTATACACCACAATGCTTCTGCTGTGTCCTGCAGTCCCTATCGGGCAGACAGGCTCAGCAAATACAGCCTGAAAGGAAGAATTTGAAAAGCAATGTTAGCAGTCATGTTGTATACTGATGAATGCACTTGGCAAGTCATTTCAGAAAGATAGGCGTTCAAGTATGCAAGCATAACTAAAAGGAAATCAAGAGAATCCAAAAGTATCAGATCTTGTAAGGTTGAACAAGCTTGTTGCTTCTAGACCCTACTTATTAAGAGACAGTATTTACAAAGTCAGATCGACCAAAGCCCTATATTGAGAATTAAGTCTAGGAAAGCCTCTGCTCCGTTGCTGGCAGCCTTGGAGGCCACACGTTGAGGGAAAGGGCACTGCCAAACGGAAGGAGCCATGCACGCTGACTTTAGAGAGCCCACTCCTCCTACCCTGGCCCACAAGGGAGTCTGGAATAGGAGTTTTCTGTGACTGCAACTGCTTTAAAATACTTTGTCTTGGTGAGTGTGCCATGCCCTGAAACACCGGAGCAGGACTCCCCTCCTGACCTGCTCTGGGATTCCCATCTTTCCCTCCACAGCCTGACCGCGGGGAGGGGTCAGTAAGCTCACTACTGCCCCACATCTTTCCTCATCTACCTCTCTCTGCTCCTGAGTCCTACCCAGAACCAGGAACCTGGAACCCACCTGCCTGTGTGGCATCTCCTCCTGCGTCCAGCACGCGAGGTGGAGGTGGCAGTGCTTATACACCGAACGTGCCAGGCATTATTCCAAGGTCTTCATAGCTAGAACCCGGTTTATCCCACCACTCCAAGAGTCGGCCACTTCTCTTAAATCTGCCTAAGAGCTGGACAGCGTGCGCATGGAGAGGTTGGGTAACTTGCTCTCGACTGCAGAGCTGCGTAGAGCAAAGCTGGGATCGAAACCAGGTGTCTGCCCAGAGCTACTCTCTTGGGCATCCTCATTCCTTGTGCCCCACGTAGATTTCACACATTGTGTGAATGTTTTCAAAGATGCACAGCCTGCCTTCTCCCCACCACGCATCGAATCTGCGGCCCATCCCTCATTTATTTCTGAAACAACCTTTCTTCTGCTTTCAGTCCCTATATATATCTGAGTATTTTCCAGGGACCTTTGGGCTATTTTATTTATTTTTATGCCAATATCAACTTTAAAAACATAAAATTCTCTTTCTTTCTTTCTCAATGGAAGTCATAGCATCTACCTTCAAGTATGACTTGCAATGGTATATGAAAATGCAATTCTAATCATTATTGCCATCATAATCCACAGTAAAACTTCCTAAAATCCATTTTCCTAAGTCTCCTTCCTCTGGATTCTGTCCCCAACCTGAATAACTCTCTCCAGTGGCTCGGCCCTGCCCAGGGGAAAACATTTTTAATCGCAGCTTCCCGAAAGTGTTTCTCCTGGCTGGTGTCCCAGAGTTTCACACTGGCCCGTGGCGGTGACACTGGAGACATACCCAGGCGGCCCTTCCTGCTCCTCAAGTCTTGGTCCGGCCCAGCGCCTCACTTGGGTTGTCTCAGGCAGGGAGAGCGGCCTCCCCCCAGCGGGAATGAGGACGGCCACCTAGGTGGGGTCCCCAGGAGACCTGGACCGAGCTCAGCACAACCAGCAGTCTGGCCCTGCGTCTCCCTCGGGAAGGCCACTGAGGCAGGCAGTGGGGTGCTCCGAGCAGGTGAGGGGAGAACTGAGATGAGGAAACAGTGAGGGGCAGAATAACGAGGTGAGGGAGGGGTGGGAGGCAGGGCACACCGTCTGGGGGCAAACCCAGCTCAAAGGAAGTAAGACACGAGGTGGGGTGACAAGGGACATGGAGGTAGGGAGGCCCAAAGAGGGGAAAGGCTGAAGTCAGTCCAGAAAAAGAGATGGACTGAACCATGGAGGGCAAGAAATGGGTCATAAGGGAGAAAAAGGGTGGAGGGAGACTCACCAAATCAGTCACACTATCTGGGGCTGGGGGAGGGAGGGACCTGGGAGCCTCGTTCTGTGGCACATAAGAAGGGTCCCCAGAGGTGAGGTTCATGATCCAGCGGACGCCCGGCCAGTACAGGGAGGAGGGGCGCAGAGCCTACTGCGACCCCACACCCGTGAGCATCCCTGAAATGAAGCTCCGGAGTGACCAGGCCCAGCCTGCCCTGAGCTGGGGCCCCGTCGCCTCCTCCGTGTCCCTCCTGTGCTTTCTGTCTTCCTGCACCTCAGGCTGAGTAGGACGGAGGATCTCGAGGTTCTGCCCCTGGGTCAGCCCTGTGTAATCCCCTCCCCGAGGGTGGCCTGGACCTCTGACCATGTTGGAATATCACGCCCCTAATGAGGTGACTTTATCGCAAAGTTAAGGGGATTTGAAGATGTAGTTCCAGTCCCTAATCAGTCGACTGTAAGGTAGTCAAAGGGAGATTTTCCCAAGCGGGCTGACCTAATCGAGTGAGCCCTTTCCAAGGTGGGTCAGAGAGAGGAGCAGCTTGTGCAGCAGGGACAGTCTTATGTGGCCCCAGGAGGCCTTCAGCTGGGCTGTGGGGAGGTGACTGGTAGGTGTGTTAAGCTGCTAAGTGTGGGGTAATTTGTCACAGCAGTGGAAAGCCAATACAGATGTCTAGTTCCCCCCTCCCCCACTACCCAGTCCTGGGTCTAACCTGTTCCTGAGTCCTTGCTAACGAATGATCACCCTGCACATGCTGGGACAGCCCTGGTTTGGGGCTTTTACTCATCCCAGGGGGCTGGAGACGGCTTTATACGATAATGGTAATGGTTGACGTTATCATTATCTGACATCTGTTGAGCACTAACTAGATGCCGGTCACTGTGCAAAGCGTTAACACCCACGACCACATCTTACTTTCACAACAGCCCACAAGGGGAGCGTAGCTAGGAGGTCTACCGCCTTCCTGTTCGACCTCATCTGGGCATTAGGAATCCCAGGCTCAGAGGTGAAGATCAAGGTTCCGGAGCCCCACATGGCACCGTTTTCAACTGTTATGACAATCTGTGCCTAAAGCCCCCATCGTGAGGTAGTCAAATTCTTTTTTTTTTTTTGCCTCAGGATGTGCCTCTGTCACCCAGTCTGGAGTCCAGTGGTTCAATCATTTCTCACTGAGGCCTGAAACTCTTGGGCTCAAGCAACCTCCCACCTCAGCCTCCTGAGTAGCTGGGACTGCAGGCACACGCCATTATGCCCGGCTAATTTTTTGATTATTTTTTATAGAAACAGAGTTTTCACTATGTTGCTCAGGCTGGTCTTGAACTCCTGGCTCAAACGATCCTCCTGCCTCAGCCTCTCAGCTGCTGGGATTACAGGCGTGAGGCACCACACCCAGCCCAGAATTCAGTTTTTGAAAAGCTTAGTCTCCAGATATTATTAATGATCTTCAGGAGCGGAAGTGTCCTTGAACTCCAGTCATAGTTAAGTAAAATTTTGTAGATTCCGTCGGCAGGTCACGGTCTGCTCTGGGTTCTTGGTGTACTCTTGTCAAAGAATGACAAGACACGCCGATAGGAAAGCAAGCACGAGGCAAAGTTTATTGAGCAAAAGCAAGATACGTTTGCCACAGACAGCGAATGGGCCCCTGCCATTACAGATGGCCCTGACTACTAAATAAAGTTTCATTTCATATTGTCTGGGTTGGACCCTCCCAGGCAGGCATGGCTCATGCGTCACCTTGGTGGACAGCTGTTACTTATCTGACCTAAGTCTTACTGCACATGTGGATTTCCATGAGCCTCTCTGAAAACCCACTGGTGGGGGTGGGCAACACTGCAATGCAGATTTATGCTAATGACATGAAAATTGGCCCAAGGTTACTTTTGGTCATCTTTCAGGCCCTGCTGCACCTGCACTGGTTGGCTTTCTGGGAATTCCTTCTTCTGGGAACTCCCAGGGCACTCTTGTGGTTAGCGCGCTGAGTTCTGATTGGCAGTGCCCTCCTCCTTCCACCTGCTGTGGCGGTTATTTGATGCGGGTACTTGCCCCGCCTCCATCCCCGGTAGAGTCAGAGGCCCCTCGATGTCTGCCTAACAGTGAATCAAAGCATTTTGAAAGGAAAAGTAAGTTTAGAGTCTCCATAGGTTACAGCTATAGGATAGTCATTGTGACTATTTTCTAAATTTTGAGCTAATACTCAGTGCGATGAAATATTCATTGTTGTATCTGTTGCACCCACTTAACTACTAAAGCTGATAATTTATTATCTCATGTACAATGTTAAGATAATGAGTAAATTGTTAATAAATTTTGACTACTATTACTGAGAAGCATCATGGCATTTTTGCATAGAATGAAATCAAGGCCGAGGAAGGTTTATAACTACTGCATTTGGGCTGTATTACTGAGAACGGAGTTCGTCTGTTGTGTGTGACGGGAAGATGAGTGCTACAGTATTCGTGGAAACAGCACTTGAGTGTTTATATGCAAGATGTCACAAACATCCTGTCATTCCTATAAACTGAATCAATTTTTAATATAATTTTGAGACAGCACATTTATAAACATATGTCAAACAGAATGTAGCCAGTAGAACAGTGATTGGATTTGGTATGTCTTTAGATTCCTCTTCCATGTGTACTGGAAAAGTTGGGGAAATTATTGAGTTTTCTGCTTGTTCAAATTCTTTATCCATGTATTGGAATTTTGTAGCAGTTACTTAGATTATGTGTTTAACGTAAGTTACAGAATTGTCTATTAAATGTGCCATGTTCATTACCCAACCATTATAAGATACTAGATTTTTCTCTATGTCTTTGCCCTTCTTTAAGACATTCTATTACTTTTTAGAACATTCATGAAAATATGTGGCAGAAGAAGAGAAAATGAACCCAATTTTTTTCATTACTTAGCCCTTTTGATCTACATTGTGGCTTAAGTAGGGTTGAGGATACTGGTGAAAATTAGGGAGGAGATGTTTATAAATTTTATTTTGTTTTTTGTTTGTTTTCTGGAGACAGGTTGGGGGTGGTGCTATGTTGCCCAGGCTGGTCTCAAACTCCTGGGCCCAAGAGATACTCCGGTTTCAACCTCCCAAGCAGCCGGGACTACAGGCTTGAGCTGTTGCACCTGGCTACATGAATTTTAATTGTTATATATTTTACTTCTGATGTATGTGAACCTATATAATTTAATTATTCAGATAATATTATAAATTTCCTCCTTAATATTTAATAATAAATGCCTTTCATCTGTGACTATCAAAGCTTTAAATGTTGCACGTTTATACTGTAGCAAAATGATATAATTAAGGCTAAGGCTTTCTAAAGCAGAATCAGGAGATGGCGGGAGGATTGCCCTCACACCCACCAAAGGTCCCGCCACAGAGTGTTCCAGGAGACCTGGATGAACAACTGAAGTCAGCGTCCAGCAGCCGTCAGCATCTCTGAGCTGGGAGCACCCTCATTAGCCAATGGAATGGCTGTGATTTAGGATTTCTGCCCAGCCAATGAACAGCCTCTGAAAACAGCTTTTCGTGGCAATACCCTATAAAACTGTCTCCTGTGAGATGCAGGGGACACTACTCAGGGCTGCACCTGAATTGCAGCTCTTTGTTTCCCAAACAAATGCCATTTCCTTTGGCCTCTGTGTCAATCTATTTAGCTAAGCACACACTATCTACTGCACTATATGAGTATCTGTTACTAATAATGTTGGTCCTGAAAGGCCTGATTATGTAAAAAACAAATAAATAAACATTGTTAATAAAGCTGGGCCTTTCGTTGCTTCATAGAATTTTTAATCTTAGGCAAGAAAATGAAAAATTTGATAAGTTCTTACAAAATATTAATATTTTAAACACTCAAATAAGAAAAATTCAAAGTTCGTGATAAGAAGTTCCTGATTTGCCTGAATATGACTTGAAATTGAGAAGCAATTTGTTCTACCTGAGAGCAGTGTTGACTCAAAATCCATTTCTGATGACTCTAAACCTAGCAAATCAGCATAAATCCTACTACCATCTGAAATTAATGATTCAGCTCAACCAGCTACAGCAGGACAATCAAAGACACAGGATTCCGTGCTGGACGAAGGAAAAAAGCACCAACACTACAGCAGATTTCAGGATCCAGAGTGTACACGCAAGTGTCCTCCCTCGCAGGGCATCCCTGCAGGGGACCAGTGTCCCTGGCGAGGATATCTCCCAGGAGAACAGAGCCATGGGTAGGAAGTACCCCAGACACAGATTCTCTAGGGACCCAGGTGATTCCATAAAGCACTGAGGAGCCACCACCAGAGAAGTCAGCTGTTGGGTCTGTTGTGAAGTCTCATCACATAACCACTACGAAGACGGGCAAACTGAGAATCTGTGACGTCCTTAGAGTCAATGGACTTCAGCAGCCAAATCCCACGATGACGCTAAAATATGCCTAACATGAGTTAGGAGCAAGCTTCTGTGGATAAAGGAGACTTCGTCCCTGTCCACACGTGTGAGTGGTTGGGTTTACATGTAGCTTGGATGCCTATGCATGTTGTCACAAAAATCTGTGGCAAATGATTTAGTGATCCCAGAAATTCAGTATTGAATGCTTTCTGCATCACATTAATTTTAATTATATATACATAGAAGAGAAAAAATAAAAATCTACATGTTTGATCATTACTAAGAAAATAAAAGTTTTTTCCCCTGTGAGTTATAATCTTAATTTCCTCTTAGTTTTTCTATGGATTAATTCTCAAACTTTGTGCAAACACATTTGGTGTTTCTTTCTAATAGTCTTTGGTCATAAAATAAGGACATAACCAACTCCTGCTTAGGCGGGTACAGGGCTGAGAGAGATCTAGCATACAGGTGGGTTTGGTTTTCTTGTTTTTTTAGTCTTTCTTTGGCAACATTTTTCCTGTGATGTCAAAAGTAATGGGCTGGGCGCGGTGGCTCACGCCTGTAATCCTAGCTCTCTGGGAGGCCGAGGCGGGCGGATTGTTTGAGCTCAGGAGTTCGAGACCAGCCTCAGCAAGAGTGAGACCCCGTCTCTACTAAAAATTAAAAAAAGAAATTAATTGGACAACCAAAAATATATAGAAAAAATTAGCCGGCATGGTGGCACATGCCTGTAGTCCCAGCTACTCGGGAGGCTGAGGCAGGAGGATCCCTTGAGCCCAGGAGTTTGTGGTTGCTGTGAGCTAAGCTGACACCACGGCACTCGCCCTGGGCAACACAGTGAGACTCTGTCTCAAAAAAAAAAAAAAAAAAGTAATGAACTCCCCAGCTAGCAGTTTCAGACGTGGCCAATTCCAATCCACCGAAAGGCTGGGGAAGAAATGATTTGCACGTGGATGATACCTGCCAACCACGACAGGGAGTAAAGGACGGATCACAGTTGTATGAGTCAAGTTTCGTGTGTGACTGGAGAGATGCCAAGCACCAGCCCCGAGTCACCTCCACCCAAGGTCACCGTGAAGGTCAGCGTGGCAATGGGGTGTGGGGTCAAGGGTGGCCAGGCTGCTGGGGAGGACACAAGTTCTCTTAGGGTGTCCTCTCATCACCCCTTCTAGGAGCGGCACAGCCTGGGGCGCCTGCTCCCTCCTGCCCCTTCTCCCCAGCCTGCCCTGCGGCGCTTCCAAGATGATTCTCCCCTCTCTGATCCCGCCCGCTTCCCAGTTCCCTCCTCCTCCTGGCCTGCCTGGCTTCCCTCCTGGTCCTCCCTGCCCAGTTCACCCCTTGGTTCCCATCCCTCCTTGCCTTTCCTTGCTCGACTCCCCGGTAAACTCACTTCTGATCCCCCCATCCATGTCCCCTGCTTCGGTTTCCTCCCCTCCCCCATCTGTCCCCCTGCCCCACCTCTCATGCCCCCTACCCTCCTCTCTGGGCTCTTCTTCTCCTTCCCTTCTGCCTCAGTTTACCTCTCCACCTGCCCTCTCCTGCAGTGGCTATTCCTCCTACATGTCCCCTCCCTCCCTCTTTTCCCTGCCCTCCTCGCCCCTGTTGTCTTTTGCCCCCTCGGCCCCCTCCCTCCCTCTTTTCCCTGCCCCCACATCCGGGTTCCCTTTCTGACCTCGCTCTCCTCTGATTTCTTCCCCTTCTTCCCTCAGTCCCCACCCTCCCTCTCCGCACTGCCCGGTCCCCTCTTCCCTCCCCGCTTCCCCCCCTCAGCTCCTGGGTGAGGTCTCCTCCTCTGCCTTCTCCCCTGCTCGGGTCACCTCAGCTCAATGCCCTCCTTCCTGCGCCTGTCCCTGCCTCACTGCCCACCCTCCCTGCACCCCGGCCCACTCCTCTCTCTGGCCCTCCCGTTCCGTGTGGGGTGTCTCCCCCACCTTTCCCAGCCCTGCAACCGCAACCAAGGCTTTCCCCTGATCCCCGGCACTGGCAGGAGGGCAGAGGGTCACCTTCCTGGAGGCTCCTCACACCCGGCTCTCTCCAGGGTCCCATCCCTGCCCTGGGGGTGAGCCCACAAGCTCCCCAGAGGCCCCAGCCCCTGGGGGCTGTGGGGGACAGGGTCTGAACACCCAGCCTGAGCTTTGGGGCGCTGCCCAGCCCTTGCCTGGACCCCTGGGCAGCCACCTGGAGCTGGAAAGAGGCAGGTCCACCCCTGCCTGCAGGAGGCTCCCAGAGCCTCCGACACGGGCCAGGAGAGGGCAGGCGTCCACCCCACAGCCATGCCCACACCTCCAGGCCAGTCCTGAGTTATGCGACACCCATCCTCCCCAGTGAGGTGCAGGCTGGGCCTCTGAGATAGATCTCACTCAACATGAAACCCCCCAACCTATCAGCCCCCGGTTAAGCCCCTCTCATCATTAACTTAGTGCAGAGCCCCACAGCAATGTGACAGTTCTCACATGGGGGTCTCCTGCTTCGTCCCCCAGGGCTGGACAATGCATTGGCCTCACCAACTCCCTCCCCTCCCCTTGAGGCAGCAAGCTCTTAGGTGGGGACGCTCTGAAGGTGTCAGCCAGGCTCCCCCAAACAGGCAGAGTCCCAAAGCCTTGGGCTCTCCCCTGGCCGATTAAATGAGCACATCCCCAGTGAGGCTGAGACACCCTTGCAGCCAGGGAGGACAAACGTCAAGTCCTATCGAGGATGACAAGCATCCAACTCAGGGCCTTGTACCTTGAGGGACAGACGGCGCTGAGGTCGGTAGGTTCATGGGTTGTCAACAACGGTGAATGGGGGAACAAGCCAGGGGTTGGGTCCAGAGCCCGGGGACAGTCCCCATGGGTTCTAATCCCCCTGTTACCACTTCTGTGACCTTGTCATTGAACTCTTCGGGCTTCAGTCTCCTCACCTGCAAAGTGGAGGTAGGAATAGTACCCTCATTTTAGAGTTGTTCTGAATATTAATGAATGTACATGTCATTGTTATTATAGGTAGTTAGCATTTCATGAGTGGAAATGTTAATAAGAGGCTCTATAATATTTTATGAACTAACTGGAGAGTTGGGTTCAGCACTCTTCATGATCTCATTTTTACACTGAAATGTTTCCTAACCTCTACGAAATAGTCTCGGGTCACATTATGAGCTAATGGCTCAGTCTGCACGGGCAGAGTGCAGTCTCCCTGCTGCCGCATTTGATTTCCGCCAACGCAGCCCGGATGCCGCGGCCCGCAGGGAGGAGGCGCGTGGTCGGCCTGTGTGTCCCGAGAAGCAGTGATAAAGCAGGACGGTGGCTCCCGGCAGCGAGCACCTGGGCCACTCCATTCTGCGCCTGTGGAAGGACCAAAGACACTTGGAGTCAATGATGCTAAGACAAATAGGTGACACGATACGTGTGTGGTTGTGGTTTTTTGATTTTACTTTCGAAGACCCTAAGGACGCTTGTTCACACACAAATCAGTGCCCACATCCCCAACTCACCCGTGGGGGTCTCCACCTCCCCTCTGTCCCTCCACCCCCACCTCAGCGCCTTGCCTGTCCCCACTGTCCCCTCGTGGGGTTTACTT
Organism: Avahi laniger; assembly: GCA_963575035.1. Taxonomy (NCBI): domain Eukaryota; kingdom Metazoa; phylum Chordata; class Mammalia; order Primates; family Indriidae; genus Avahi; species Avahi laniger. The sequence continues at coordinate 22,961 of CAUYSK010017243.1, read as the reverse complement.
GTGCAGCTGCCCGCCTTTTCTTCCTTCTCCCTTTCTCACCCTGCCCACCCCAGCCCGCTCCGGTCTCTCGGCCTCCTCACCTGCGCGCTCCCAGCCTGCGCCTCTCACAGAGCGCGGCCCCCTGTGGCTCCCTCCCCCAACAGTGCCAGAGCCATCTGCCCCCCAACTCTCCTCACACCGCGACGCTGGACTCAGGTGTCCCCTGGGCAGCTCACCTGCTGTCCTCCCTCCAGCCCCGCTGTTCCAACCCCGCCCCTCAGATCCGGCCGCCCGGTCTCTGGCCCCATTCATGGCCTTGCCCTCCCAGGCTCTGCCAGCATTCGCCTCCCAGTGCGCCTCAGCCTCACCCTGCCTGGGGCCCCACCGAGGCACAGACACCCCTGTCCCCACGCAGGCTCACATCACCTCAGTTCACCCCTCTCGTGGACTCCCTCACTTAGCACAGCCCTGCCACCTCGCTCACCTTCCAGGACACCTCACCCATGAACCGGGCCCCAGCCTACTCTTGCTGCATCCCTCCGGTTTCTTTCTCCAACCGAAGTCCCCAAGGCCTATGGTGTCACTCCCTGAAGTCATTTGGACACCCAAGGCTCTGCCCATTGGGGATGGCCATGCTCTTCCCTGTAGGAGTGGACAGGGGACACTATAGTGTCCCAGTCATGGTCTGAATCTTTGGAGTGCTGTCCAGTCTGCACTCTGCCAGGGCACCCACCCAGGGCCACTGGACAGCCACTCCGCTCACAGCCACAAGGCTGGCCCTTGGCCACCATCCCCCAGCCTCTGAGATGGGCCAGGGAAGGTACCAGCTCACCCGTGACCCCTCCCTTCCTGCTCTTCTCTGGGGCTGTCCTGACAGATGCGCCACTGAGTGCCCCAGACAGGCCCACACCTGAGTCTGTCCCTCTGACGCAGTGGGGGAAGTCCCCACATCTGATCGTTCTCAGGCACCTGGATCGATACCTGGTACATCACAGTCACGATCAAATCAATCCCGTGTGCCCCAGGGACAGAGACCTCCAATGGAGTCCCAGAGGGGAAAGAGCCACCAAGGAGATCCCCACACGGAGTCCAAGCGTCTGCGAGCAACGCTGAAACACGACACTGAACAGCACCGCCAAGACAGGAAATGAGGCCTGACGCCTAGCAGCCTCCGGGTCTCTGAGGGACACAGGCCGGGTGGCCGCAGGAGGACAGCTGCGGGCAGGGGGAGTTTCGTTCTGGCGGGAGGGGGCGGCGGCAAAAAGTGGCCGGTCTTCAGATAGCCAGAAGAGAAAGGGCTTCCTGTGGGACAACAGATAGGAAAGTCCCGCTGCCTCCACAGCGCGGGGAAGTCGCTGCTCCGGCGTCCGTACCGCACACTCACACGGCTGTGCTGCCCGCACGGCGCCTCCCGCATCCCGCTCTGGAGCCCTGGGAAGCTTCGCAGCTGGGCTGACGTGCACTTGAGGAGAGCCTCATCTACACAGACTGGCTTGGTGTTGTCCCTCCTTTACAGAAGGGTCATTTAAAAATATTGTATTTTGAAACAATTATAGAACTTACAGGAAACTGCAATGGCAGCATAACAGAGCCCTGGTCTCTCCGCTCAGATCCCCCATGGTCACAGTGTTGCCACATTGTCCTCCCACGGCTGTGATGGCCTCTTCTTGGCCGCTGGCCAGCCTCCGTGGACGGCGCCAGGGGGCAGGTAGGACCACAGGCTCCTCTTTCACCAGACACTCAGACTTCCACCCAGTCAGGCCAAATTCTCCCGCCGCGGCACACACCCTCCCCGCCGCTGCATGCACAGCCCCAGGTGTGGCGGGCTCCGTGATCCGGCCCAGTCCGGCGCGCGCCCGGCGCCCCCAACGCCCGCAGCGCGGTTCTGCGCGCGCGCATCCGTGCTGTTCACTGAAAATGTGGCTGACACCTGGTCTGCAGAGAAAAACGGCTGGCTACGCATTCAGAGTCACGCACACGTTCACATTTTATAGATTAACATATAGGCCAACGAGCTCCAGCCAAAGACCACCAGGAACACACTGTAGTTGGAGAAAACCGGATTTTTCGCCCCATCCCGCAGGAGCGCGCGGCGGGACCCCGCGCACGTCGCCGCCGTGGGGTGGGCTGCGAGGACCGGCGCTGCAGGCCGCAGAGCAAGTCCGAGACCGCGGTCTTCATAAACCTTCCCCCGGGGAGCTCGGGGCGGAGCGCGACAGACAGTCAAGTGACCGAGAAGCGGCGCGGTGGCGCCCGGAGACGCTCCCGCCCGCCCGCGCTCAGACGCGATCGAGGAGCGACTTGTTTCCGGCGGTCTTGCCCGAGGCTGGTGGCCCGTGGCCCGTGGGATGGTTTGTGTCGGCCTCGGGGCTGCCAGCCGGGCGGGGCCAGAGGAGGCGGAAGACGACAACGTGTCCGAAGCCAACGAGCCGCCACGGGGAGACCGGGCTGGCGGCCCCCAGGACGCTGGCGAAGGAGAGCACCGCGCCCCTGCCCGCCGGAGCGCCCCCGCGCGGCCGCCGCAACCCCAGTCCTCAGACCGCCCAGGGTCAGCCCGGCTCGGGACCCAGGGGCCGAGAGCCGCGCTCCCCGGGCGGGCTGGGTGGGACACCGTGGAGAACGTCCTGTGGTAGGTGAAACGGAGAGGAAGAAGACATTTCTACCACGAAGAGCGCTTGGCATGAAACATTCATGGCGCTGGAAAAAGTAGTTGAAATAAAAACAGACCAACTTTGGCTTTTGCTCTGAAGGTAAATGGGAGACTCGCGCACGAGTGCCTGCGCCGAGCTGGGGCGCCCCGGGAGGGACGCGCGACTTCTGCTCGGGAGGGCACAGCTTCTTCCTCTGTTCCAGATAAGCAAGTCTGGCTAAAGAGAATAACCAGGATTGAGGTTAGTCATTACTAAAGTGAATGCTCCCTCTAGTGTGGAACTGGAACACGGTGCTGTTCTGTTACCACTATTAAATTAGAAAGGTCCTTTTTCAGTGGCCAGCTGGTGGCTCCCGCCTATAATCCTAGCACTTTGGGAGGCTGAGGTGGGAGGACCCTTTGGGCTCAGGAGTTCGAGACCAGCCGGAACAACACAGTGCCGCAGCAACATGCGAGACCCCTATCTCTACAAAAGATTAATAAAAAATTATCCTGATGTGGTGGCTCGCGTCTCAAGTCCCAGATATTCAGGAGGCTGAGGCAGGAGGATCGCTTGAGTCCCCAGGAGTTAGAGGTTGTAGTGAGCTATGATGCTGCCACTGCACTTTAGCCTGGGCAACAGAGTGGGGGGGGAAAAAGTATGTATTAGTCAAAAAACAATAGATGCTGGCGTGGACACCGAGAGAAAGGAAGGCTTATGCACTGCTGGTGGGACTGCAAATTAGTACAACTTCTATGGAAAAAAGTATGGAGATTACTTAAAGAGGTAAATGTAGACTACTGTTCTATCCAGCAATCTGGGTATCTACCCAAAGGAAAAGAAGTCATTTTATCAAAAAGACACCTGCACTCAAATGTTTATCGCAGCGCAATTCACAATGGCAAAGATGTGGAATCTGCCTAAGTGCCCATCAATTCATGAGTGGATGAAGAAAACACACACACACACCATGGAGTACTACTCAGCCATGAAAGGGAATGAAATAATATCTTTTTCAGCAACTTGGATTGAACTGAAGACCATTATCCTAAGTGAAGTATCTCAGGAATGGAAACACAAACACCACTCTCTAATAATTGGGAGCTAAATGATGGGCACACATGGGCACAAAGAGATGTAAAGGACATTGGAAACCAAGAAGGGGAAGGCTGGGAGGGGTAAGGGGTAAAAACCTAGCCATTAAGTACAATGAACACTATTCTGGTGATGAGCACACGAAAAGCCCCAATGTAAGCGTTGTACAAGGCATCCATGAAACAAAAACATTTGTATCACCTTAATATTTTGAAATTTTAAAAAAAATATTGCACTGAATTTTTAAGAAAAGAACGATCTGTTTTTAAATATCAAAAATTGATTCTGGAAATCTATTACAGTTCATTTTATAGAGAGCCAGAGCAGGAAAAAAATGCAGGTTTGTTTCTTGATTTCTGCGTGGCATGCATCGCCAGTTCCTGTGATAGTGTGCGGGTTCTGGTGGCTCCGCCATACCAAGAATAAGATCGTGCGTATTTTAAAGTCATCTCAGGCGCTGTGGTCGAACAACCTCTCGGGCTGTGCTCATAAACACACAACAGAATGATGTATGTTCAGAGGATATTTTTGCAAAACAATTGAAATTGCAAAATAATGTCAAATGAAATGTGTACATTGAAATGCACTCGATTACTTTGAAATTTAAAGTCAATGATATTAACACAACAAATATGATAGAAGCCACAGGTTTTACATTAAAATAGTCTAATTTATTCAAGTAAAGTCCTCTTTACCTGTAATAATATATTTATAGTCTGCCATTATGTGAATTACTAAAAATTGCAAGTCAGGATATTAATGAATATTGAGAATTTCTTCAAAAATATCAAGTGAATCACAATGATTTTATTATGTGGAAACAAAAGGACATTAAAATACAATTTGAAATAGTCCATTCTTTAGCAAGTGTTCTTTTTTTCTCCAGTTAATCAGACAATGCCAGCACTAAGGACCATCATGTTCTTTGTTAAACAAGCAATACCTCATATAATTTCATATAAATATTACTGGAAAACTTAGGAAGTATTCCATTCAAATGGTATTTAAATTTAATATTTTATCAAACTCTAACATATTAGTAATAACATAATATTTTTATTCAACTTTAAAGTTCTATTTAATATTTTAATAGTAATTCATAATTTTCATATTAATAAAATGTAACTGGTATATTTTAATAATTATTTTATTACTTAGCATTAATGAAATCAGCACAGATATAAATAATGTTAATGACATTTTCATTTATAGGTTTAACATACACATACATAATTCAGCATAAATGGTTTCCTCAATTACCCTAACATTAATATTGTAATTATATATCATCATTTAAAGTTACCCTTCTATTTTAATATTAGATGTTTTAGCATCAGCCAGTTCTGCCAAGATCTTCTCACCGGCTCTTTGAATTCCTGACATGATCGCAGCCGCCTTGTCACCGAAACCCCTGTTCCATGAGCGCTCTCCCTGCCCCAGTGGTGCGGGAAGAAATGTGACTTGGTTCCTACCTCAATCGTATTTTATTTTAAATGTTTGAATTAAAAGAAGTTTTTTAAAATGTGGAAATCCCTGAGAATATTCACTTCTTTAAATACATGGAAATAGGTACAGATTAATTATATTTCTCCTCATTCAATCCAGGGATGCTTCTCAGAACTACTCCATATGTGTGTAGTCACGAGTCACCAGAAACCGCCCCACCTGCAGTTCAGTTTCTCCATCACAGCTGGGTGCTGCGGGGGGCCCCACAGGTAGGTGAAAACGATTATACCTTAGACGTGAGGTCCCCAACCTCTGGGCTGCAGCCTGGAACTGGTAATGACCACACAGCTCCCCCGCCAGGTCCCTGGGCCACACAGCAGGAGGTGGCGGGTGGGAGAAGCTTCATCTGTATTTACAGCCGCTCCGCATCACTCGCATCACTGCCTGAGCTCCGCCTCCCCTCCAACCCTCCCTCTCTACCGGCCAGCCCTACTCCCCTCAGTCTGGGGAAAAACTGTCTTCCATGAAATTGGCCCCTGGTGCCAAAAAGGTTGGGGACTGCTGCCTTAGACTAAAACCTAGAAAGCTTCCGTAAGCAGCCAGCACCGACATAATGGCCCTCCTCTTCCCGTTCCCTTCGCTACCAGCTTGCATCTCACGGCGTCTTCCTCCCTCTGGTCTTGAATCTATCACAGCACAGACTTCGTCTGTTTCCGAGGAACAAGCTCCTGTAGCCCTTTCTTCACATACCCTCGAACATAGAATGAGAGCGATTTTACCAATACTGACATTAAAAAACTTATGAGAGATATTGAAAATTAATTACATGAAACATGGCAGTGTATTAAGACTTCATGAATAAAAACACAGCACAGGATGGATATTTAAAGCTATATTTTCCAACTATTGGGAAGAACCAAGGTCTTTGTGGGGAATAAACTCTGCCAGCAGGTGGCAGGATGTACCCAGCAGTGTCTTAATTCAATGCCGCCATGGTTTAGGAAAGTCTTAGTTGTATTTCAAATGCAAAGATAAACATTTATTTAAATTAAATATTCAAACTGCAATGCAGTTCTTTATAAAACACTAAAATATCTTTAATATCAATATTTTTATTTTTTTAATCTCACAGAAACAGTTTGTCTTTTTGAAACCCGAAGTTTCCTAAATATTCTGTCAATTAAAAGGTATATAAAATGGATAGCCTATCCGATTTATCAGACATAGCTACAAAAAACTCCCTTTTTTCTAATTTTGCCTTTTTTTCCTTCATCATTTCCGAGTGCCTGTTAGCTCACCGATGAAATGGCAAAGTGTGCTTGAAGAGACGGCAGCATCTGCTAAAACTCAAATGCCATACTTGGTATTAAGACCCTTAAGTTGACATGGCTGTTCTGATAAACAGAAAAGATTTTGTTTTGTATTTTTAAAGACACCATTCAGCCATGCTGAATAGTTTTCAATTCCTCGTGGATTCAGGGGGTTGCCATTTCATCGGCTACAGACCTCCCCCTCAAGTTTAGGATCGGGCCAATCCTAAAGCATTCTTAGGCTGAATTCACATCATATGAAGATCCACAAAATGACGTCCTACTAGGTCGAAGAGAGTGAAAACTGATGTCATGGAGAAAGGCTTAACGCGAGCAGGACAAACAGGCACGGTGCACGGTGCTCAGGGTGGGTGCTGAGGACGTGATCTCTGGGCAGGTCACCTGCCCGGGTGCCTGCTGGGCTTCGCCCCGGGCACCATTTGCTCCATTTGAGCCCCCGCAAGCTCCCGGCTCGTGGCCTCAGGTAAGTCAGTACTCAGCGGCGTGTCCAGGAGTCGCACAACTCTCTTGTCAGCGGTGTGAACTCAGACCAGCCTATGCTGGGAGTCTGTGCAGGGGCAGGCTGGACCAGGAAGCTTCCTGGCAGAGAAAAATCCACGGCATGAGCTAGGATGGAAGCACGTCGACTGAGGGTGCCCCACACACCTGACCATCTCCACGGCAGTAAAAATTCAACGTGACCCTGGAAGAAAGCCAGTCGCTTGACGGTTGCAGTCCAGGTCACAATACGTAGTGAATGTAACTAACATTCACAGTGCTCTTTGGCCGTGGGGACCTTTCTCTGGGCTACTGTTTTCCAAGGGAAAGCTGTGTAATTTGTCTTTGGAAACAAATAAACTGATCAAGAGATACTTTTTTTTTTTTGAGACAGGGTCTTGATCTATTCCAGGCTAAAGGCCAGTGGCGTCATCATAGCTCTCTCACTGCAACCTCAAACCCCCGGGCTCAAGCAGTCTTCCTGCCTCAGCTTGCTGAGTAGCTGGCCCAGCTCATTTTTCTATTCTTTGTAGAGACGAGGTCTTGCTATGTTGCTCAGGCTGGTCTTCAACTCCTGGCCTCAAGAGATCCTCCTGCTTCGGTCTCCCAAAGTGGGATTACAGGTGTGAGCCACCGCACCCAGCCAGAGATACTTTCGAATGTGTCATGTAGAATTGTTTTTAATATTCTAAATGCAGTATAGTTGGTGACCCAGAGAGTGCCTCCCTCTCCTGGCTGTATCTCAGGCTCATTAGCTCCCACGCTGTCCAAGGGCCCTGGGCGCTGTACTTCCGAGGGTCTCTGAGCAGCACTTGAGGGAGACTCTTGTACATGAATGGTTTTCTCTCCAAGTTGGCCACACTAGACCCTGGGGTTTTTTGTTCGTTTGTTTTTGTGACAAGGTCTCTGTTGCCGAGGCCAAAGGGCAGTGGCATCATCATAGCTCACAGCAACCTCAACCTCCTGGGCTCAAGTGATTCTCCTGCTTCAGCCTCCTGAGTAGCTGGGACTATAGGTACACGCCACCATACCTGGATAATTTTTCTACTTTTTGTACAGACGGGGTCTTGCTATGTTGCTCAGGCTGGTCTTGAACTCCTAGGCTCAAGCAATCTCCCGCCTCAGCCTCCCAGAGTGCTGGGATCATAGGCAGCAGCCACCAAGCCCAGCCTAGAGGCTGTTTTGGAGGGAATTCTATGTGTCATTCAACACCTTTATATATTTAAACTTCAGGACGTTCTGCGTCTCACACAAGTCTTTCAAGGAAAATTTCCAAGGGTTTTAGGACCTCCTCTCTCATGTGGGAGGTTTCTTGGTGCATAACTACTGAGTGAGGTATTAGAGCACGCCAGGGTGTGGTTCCCATGAGCCACCACAGAGCTGGGTGATAGGAATGACCAGAGGGGCACAGTCATAACAGCACTGCAGAAAGTGTGGCTGCTCAGAGTAGACGACAGCTACGGAAATATTCTTAACTTGTCCTGTGGGTAACAGCGTCTGTGGGAAGGTGGGCAGAGGAAATTCAGCTGTCTTCAGGGGCGCCCCCGACCACTGCTGCGATGTCACGGGGGCTCAGTCCAGTCCCCTCATGATGCTGCTCTGACCTCTTCCACCTGCTGGCCCTTCTGCCACTGCGGAAGCCCTGCGAGTTGGGAAGACATGCAACACCAGCTCTAGGGTGGCTTTTGCCCCTTACCGCCAAGGCCGCCACGGCGGCTCACACTCAGACACCCGAGGGAAAGTGTCTCATGCACGTTCTCAGTGACGGACCCCGTGAGAGGGTCTTGCCTTTATTGCTATTACATGGGCACGTGATTGTGCCATCAAAGAGATAGGATCAAAAACAATTCTAGAAAGACAAGGCCAATCCCCCAGCCGAGGGCGCCCGTGGACTGTGGAAGACACAGAGGACCACGTGGACCAAGGGGGCAAACCGACTGTCCCACGGCCAGGGTCAGAGCCTCTGCTGCGTCTCTGGCTCCCGGCACAGATCAGAGCTCTCGGTTTGCACCCATCCCCGCCGGACCCGAGAGCCAAGCGCTCCTCGCAATAGAAAGTATAAACCGGTGAGCTCATCTTTAGCCTTCCTTGCTGATAGAAGAAACAAACGTAAGGGGAAGCTCGGTGACATCCCCAGGCCCCAGGGCTAAATACGCAGCAGAACCAGGCCCGGGCCAGTCCTCGTGCACTGATCTACTCATCTTAGAAAATCATAAATGTTGGGGTATTTTTCTTTCTGTCATAACAGTTTCCAGGAGGAAATGATAAATGAACAATATTGCTATAAACTACACCTAAATGGAATTTAATATGACCATGAGCAAGGCCCCTTGCTTCAAAAGGTTTTAGGGCTCTACACAAGGACCTGGAAGACAGGGAAACAGAGATCGAGTCACATACATCTCTAACTTTATATTAATTTGCATCGGTTTTTGCAGATGATTTTGATGACAAGAATAAATGAGGTGTTGATTATGTAGTCATGTGTTGCTTAAACAACAGGATATGTTCTGAGAAATGTGTCACCGGGCGATTTTGTCGCCGTGTGGGCCTCGCAGAGCACGCTCACACAGACCTGAGGGGCCAGCCTGCCACACGCCCAGGGAGCGTGGCGGCGCCTGCTGCTGCAATCGTCACGCAACAGTATCTGAACACAGAAAAGGCACCGTAAGTGTGGATTACGCTCCTGTGGGACCACCATCATATATTCAACGTGTGACGTACTACCGTGACCCTAGAGTAAAGGGTGCTGCGCCTCGCGGCTGGCCACCGTGGAACACCCGCGGTCACGACTACTGAGCGCAAGACATCGCCGCAAGCAATTTGCCAGAAATAAGTGTGTCAAAGGTCAATCTCCCAAATAGCAAACTTCCCCATTTACTGACTTCACTGACTCACCAAACACTGATTTTTTTTAATCGTAAGTGAATTTTAAGGCCATTCATATTTGAATGAGACGGTTCCTAAAACCATCAAGAATCACTAGGAAGAGTTAGTTGGCCAATTTCTATCTGACTGTCAGAGTGGCCCGTGTTCTGGTGACTGTGATATTGATCAGAAATGCGTGTTGTCATCAGTATCCCGCATACGATCACACACTGAGGTGGAAGGGGAGATAAATATCACAAAGGGAACCACAAACAAAAACCAGGCTAGCGGAGGCCTGGCAGTGGAAAGAATAGGACCAGGATGCCCACGCAGAAAGCGCTTTGTAAGGAAAAGAGAGACTTTCCATTCTAGAGAGTTTCCTCTGAAAATGTCCAGTAGTTAAAGAAACCTAGAAACTCTAAGTGACCAGAGACAGCGAGCAGACCCCAGGCAGCCTAGCACTGCCGGCGACCCGTGACACACGGCAGCACGGAGCCCTTGGTCTCCAATGAAAGCCACAGACAAGTGACATCAGACGTGGAATCTGTGTTTCACTGGGTTCAATTGTTCACGGATGTGTGTTTTATTTTTACTGGAAATATTTAAATAGTCCCTTGTCTTCATTCACAAGCACCTGTCCAGGAGGTGCACTCATGTGGCCTCCCAGCTTGGTCCTTCCCTCCCACGGAAGCGCCTACACCTGCTGTCTCCCCACTGCAGTCTCAGAGAAGCCCTTTCATCCTGCAAAAGGTAGAAAAGTCATGCTTTTTTTAAATCGACACATGATAGCTGTACACGTCGATGAGGTGCAGGTGATGCCGTGACGCACAGACTGCGTAATGGTCGAGTCAGGGCGTCTGGGTGCCTGTCACCTCGAGTACTTACCATTTCTGTGAGCTGGGAACATTTCGAGTCCTCTCTTCTGGCTATTTTGAAATACACAACACACTGTTGTTAACTGTGGTCACTCTACTCTCCTATCGAGCGTTTGAACTTAAATTTTCTAACTCTGTGTTTGTACCCATCAACCAACCTCTCGCCATGCCTCCCACCTATCCAACGCAAGGTGTTTGTATATTACATTTTCTTGCACAATTAAACACATCAAGGAATTCAAGGGGGGGCGGGGGTATGACCATCTAGAATCACACACGCCCGTCCTAGTCCCTGGGCACCGTCACTCTGCTTTGCACCTCCGCGAGATCCACTTTCTTAGCTCCCACATGAGTGAGAACATGTGATAATTGTCTTTCTGTGCCTGGCTTATTTCACTTAACATAATGACCTTCGATTCCATCCATGTTGCTGCACATAATATGATTTCATTCCTTTCAGCGGCTGAATAGTGCTCGATTGTGTACTTGTCTGTCCGTCTTCGGGTGGGCGCTGGGGTGGCCTGCGCACCTGGGCTGCTGCGGGCAGGGCCGGGATCAGCATGGGCTGCAGGTGTCTCTTTGATACGCTGATTTCTTTGCCTTCGGACAGATACCCAGCGGTGGGATTGCTGGGTACGGCAGTTCTATTTTCACTCAAAGTCACCCTTCCGTGAAGGAAACGTGAGAAAGTGATCCATGTAGAAGTTAGACGTAAGTGCATGAATCTGTTCCCGTAAGTCAAATGCAGAAAATGTGTAAAATACCCACTAGTACTGAAAATCTTCTAACTGTGCTACCATGAATAGGGGAAAAAATGACATCTTTTTAAAATGTAGATGAAAAGGAAAGTATACATTAGTGAGTATTTTATCCCGGTGAAATATATGTTCCTGAATGTAAATCACAAAGTGAGGGAGAAAATGAGGCAAAATAAGAAACAATTAAGAAAACAAACGGCTCAACGGCTGGGACGGAGGATGGGTGCCACCCAGGCGGACGTGGGCAGACTGGAGCAGTTTCCCATCCGTGACGCAGCTAGCGTGAGGGATGGAGAAAATCCCAGGCCCCAGGGGGATGGAGGGACCTTCGAACAGCTGCACATGAGGACGAAGCTTTGCTGTTAACGACACCCTCGGACACATGCCACAAGCACCGCTGGGGTGGCAAGTGCTGCGTTCAGTTTTAGCCTTTCCTTGTCGACCCCTGACCTGACCTCCTCATTCCCCCTCACCTGCAGGGAGCCCTCTTCTCCCAGACTCCTCAAAGCCTGCTGTCACTGAAACAGTATTTGCAAAGTAACCGATGAAGGGCAAACTTAAACGCTGTGTAACTAGATTCATGAAAGAGGAGTATGCAGAATAAGAGAAGACTCAGCGTAGGCAAAGCATCTGTTCACAAATTTGCCACTGTGAATGGAGACAAAATAAAATAGAAGAAATTGGCAGTAAAATCAAAATTTTGGTATGATTAGTTAAAAGAATCTTAAACAAACTCACCTCAACCCGTGAATCTCAGAGGCAGCTTAGAGAAATATAAAACCGACAAAAGAACAGCCTCAGAAAACGAACTCCAGCCCTGACCCGGACCCGTCCCGAATGTGAACGGCCGCAACCCCTGCCCCCAGCCCTGCTCGCTCTCCCCAGAAGACACAGTGAGGGCTAATTGCTCTTCTTGTTGGTACCAGCCTCGCTAAGTAAATAATAAGACAGACACAAAGTTAGTTATCTGATCAAGAAAGGGGTGGGCCTGGACCCCACCCGCTGAGTTTAGGCTCTAAGGTCCCTAAATCTAATCTTTAGCCATCAATGGAGATGGCCGTGAACACTTCTGATTCTAGACAATCATACCCTCCTTGAATTCCTTGCTATGTTTAATTGTGCAAGGAAATGTAATATAAAAACACCTTGCATTGGATAGTTCGTTGTTTTTATACAACACCCTATGTGCGATTAATGTTACATTTCTAATTTGTCATTTTTATTGAGAACTAAGAAGTGCATTAGTTAAAAAAATCTTTGCAAATGTGTATAATAATTCTTTTGGATAAATTAAAAGTGATAGGATTGGATCACATGTGATGCAGTTGTCTGGGTCTTTTGCTTTTAGTTGTATTTATTCTCATATTGTGAATCTCATATTTATGTGAATAATTTTTAGAATAGTTTTATCATGCATATTTAGTATAAAATGATCATACAATAAAGAGTGTGTCAAATCAAAATAAAATTCCACTCATGCCCTCTGGCTGTCATTCCAAGATTTGGACATCAGCAAACAGTTTCTTGTGCAAATTTCCTGATGAGTCTAATAGAAGATCTACATACACACCCTTGATTTGTAGAGGAGTGTTTGGTGCTCGGTAGCCTCCCGTATCCATTAACAAGATTTATCGTTAGTGTCAATGTTTCCATGGAACACGCTCGGCCGTCACCGTGCCTGCCTGCCCTTCTATAGACTCGCAGAACCGTCACACCGTAACGTTTCTGGGGGCCCCAAGTCCCTCCCACGAGGTTCTTTTACACTACATGGCTCTGCTGGACACACACGATGGTATTCGGGTGGCATCCTGGCTGCTTTTGGAGAGTTGGATGGCTGTGCTCGCGCCTTAGAAGGGCTGTCACCAGAGCACCCGCCCCCGGCCCCTCCAGCCTGCTGGTCTCAGGGTGGTAAGACTTCTTACCTGGGGCTCGGAGGTGGTGAAGAGAGGGCTCCGAGAGACAGGCTGGGAAAGACGCCGGTGTCCACAGTCCCGGGCCGGTACCGAGCACGGTACATCTTTCCTGCTTTTCCACTGGGCACAGCTGTCCCTGAGCCCCCACAGCTTCCAAGGGAGGGGACATGTCCCCACCTTGCTGCGGAAGATTGGACACTAAGGCAAGGCCTCGATTCATCCTGGGTCACACTGAGTCAGCCAAGGCCCCCACTGGCCCAGCCAGGGCTCCAGTGTACCTCGGGCTGCTCCTGTCCAAGGTGGCCCTAACTGGCCTTGGCTTAATCACTATGGTCAGTCGTTTGTATCCCCAGCCCAGGACCAGGCAGAGTGGCTCAAACAGCCACTGTGGTTCCCGCAGCCACCAAGTGCCCAGGCTGGGACCGCTGGTCCTGGAGGCGGGTCCAGCCTGGTGGGTGTGACGCTCTGAGGGAGCCTCACTGCCTCTCCCCACACGCTCCAGGCACGTGCCGTGGGCCTGGGTGTGGGCGCGCCGAAGTCAGGGTCCCCGAGACCCCATCCCTCTCTCTCCTGCCGCATCTGGGCTGTGAACATTCAAAGATGCTGTAAGGACCATTTCTCTCTCTTTTTTGGGGGGGGTCAATTTTAAGAGATTTTTAAATATTAGCTAGATTAACCTTCTATCTATGTGCTGCAGATATTGTCTCTGAATTTTTTACTTCTATTTTGACTTGGTTTATGGTGCTTTTTGGCCATGTAAAAAGTTTTTGTTTAACATTTATGTATTAATTTGTCAGTTTGTTCTTTAGAGTGCGTCAGAATTTTTGAAGTATAATTATAAAAGCCGCCTCAGCCAGGCACAGTGGCTCACGCCTGTAATCCTAGCACTCTGGGAGGCCAAGGGGGGAGGATCATTTGAGTTCAGGAGTTCAAGACCAGCCTGAGCAAGAGCAAGACCCTGTCTCTACAAAAAATAGAAAAATTAGCCTAGCGTAGGGGCCTGGGTCTGTAGTCCCAGCTACTCAGGAGGCTGAGGCAGGAGGATCACTTGAGCCCAGGAGTCTGAGGTTGTTGTGAGCAAGGCTGACACCACCGCACGCTAGCCTGGGTGACAGAGTGAGACTCTGTCAAAAAATAATAATAATAATAAAAAGCCTTCTCTACACCCGGGTTTTCACAGAAATATCCATGTGTACATCTAGTTCTTATATGGTTTCAGTTTCTGCATTTAAATCTCCAGTGGATTTAGAGTTTATTCTTGTGTGATGTGTGAAATATGTACTCAATTTCATTGTTTTATTCAAAACAGCCATCTAGTTTTCCCAGCACCATTTATTTTTAAGTCCTTTTTCCCCAGTGATCTGGGATGACATCTTTATCATAAGCTGAATTTCCATACATAGCTGGGACTATTGCCAAACTTTTTATTCTTCTCCAAGGGTCTATTGGACTATTGCTGTGCTGTGTATAATGGCTTCAGCAGAGACACTTTCTAGGATATTTTACATCTGGTAAAAAAATATATATATATGTGTATAAAGATTTAGCTGTCCTCACCCCAAATTGCTCTTGTTTTTCAGGATTTTTCTAGCTCTGGCAGATGGGAGCAACTTAATTTTTTCAAATGTACTAATTCACTTTAGGGACCCTCCTATCCCTGTAGGTTTATGAGAGCTTCATGCCTTGCAGCAGAAAGGCTTTATTTACACCTTCTGGAACCTTAGTAAAGATGGTTTGGATTTTCGATCTTTGGATATTTGGCAAAAGAATCATTCCAATGACTTTTATTTGTAGTCAGTGTGATATTTAAAAGGTTTATGTGCTGTAGATCCAGGAAACCCTGATAGCAAGGCCTTTTGTAGACTGCACTTAATTTGCATCCAAATTTCTTCTCGCTTCAGCTTCATTTCCTTTCTGTGTGAGAAAGGGCTAAAGTGGATCTGTGACACGAAAGCCTGGGAGTGGGCCATCGAGTACGACTGCGCCTAGAGAGAGCGTCTCTGCATGCCGAACAAGGTGACTTGGGCCTGCAGGGCAGAGCTCCCTCTCCCGGGCAGCCGTCTCTGCCTGAAGACCTGGAGGCGGAAACTAAGGGCAGCCGGGGAGCCGGGCCTGGCTGCTCAGCCATCTCATCATCAAAGTAGGAATCTCTCAAACCCACTCTTCCTTATGCCCTCCTTCGCTCCCACACCTTCAGTGGCTCCCTGCTGCCTGCAGAGGCATGTTACTCAGGGCCTCACCAGGAGCTGGCTTGGAAGCCCTGGGGTCCTGCTGAGCCAGGCCGTTTACACCACACACTCTGAACCTTCCTGCCTTCGCCCTCTGCTCCTGTCTCTGCCCCACAGTTCCACCCGCCAGAGCCTCTCCCGTGGTCCATGGGGATCAGGTTACTCCCGGTCTTCCTTTGAGTTCTCTCAGAATGACTTTGTGTAGACCAGGGCCCATTTGGCTCTTAACCAAATCCTATCTCCAGCTCCCTGGCATCAACTTCCTCTCCCGGGTCACAGGCTGGGCGACATTCCTTTGACTCCATCCTGCTGGTGTCCCCGCAACAGTGTCAGCCTACTGAGTCAGACCTCAGGGCTGGGGGCTGCAGGCTCCTAGACACCGTTGCGTGCTCAGGCGCGGGGCTGGGTGTGAGGGCCGTCGGGTGGGAGAAGCATCGCACGTGGCCGGGGAGGGGAGGAGCCCTCGGAGGGGAAGGCAGTGAGTTCTCCTGGAGAGCGGCATCTTAGGAATTCAGGAACTGAGCCCCACGACCAGTAAGTGAGGAGGAGGACCGCGGAATTCCGCAGGGACAAGCAGAGGAGTGAGGAAGGCACCGGCCTAACCCTGGAAAGCCTGTCCCTCCTCCTCCACTTCTGAAGTCTCTCTCTTCCTTCCACATCGGCGCGCACGCCATCTCCCCGGAAGGTTCCCAGTAGCACGGCTGGCACTGTCCCGCATGGCACGTCCCCCTTGTCCTTGCTGCAGCCGCTCAGCTGCTAGGCAGCGGCTTGTAGTGTGTCTCGTGCAATAAATGCCAACTCCATCAGGACAAGCACAGTGTCTCCAAATTTGGGGAGCTCCTTCCTTTCATGTGTGCAGAAAGTCATTCTGTGGCCCTGCAGGACTGTCCAAGGGGAGCCAGGAGCCTGGGAACTGCTGGGCGGCGGGGCAGGCTGGGCAGGTGACCATGGTCCAGGCAAGCTGTGGAAGAACTTCGAGAGTTCTTTGTACGTTCTGGAGACTAGTCCTTGGCTGGATAGCAGTCGGCAGATATTTTCTCCCAGTCTGTATTTTGTTGTTTCGTCCTCTTAAAAGGGTCTTTCACAGAGCATAAGTTTTCATTTTGATAACTTCCAATTCACCCATTTCTCTTTATGGATCATACTTTGGGGGTCGCGTCTTCAAATCTTTTTACCTAGATGCCAAACTTTTCTTTTAGGATCCTTTTCCCTAACATTTGATAGTTTTATGTTTTACGTTGAGGGTGCGAGCCATCCGTGTGGGTGTCTGTCTGCGGCGTGAGGCCCCGGTCCTGTGCGTGTCCCAGCATCCTGCCCTGCGGGACGGAGGGGCCGCCTTGCCCCAGGCGTCGCTTCTGCAGGTTTGCTGGGGATCAGGTGGGTACGTTTGTCTCACTCCCTCCCTGCTCTGCTGATCAGTGTGCCTGCCCCTCCGGGCACAGCGCGAGGTCTCGGCCAGCCGTACAGTAGGGATTCAAACACAGGCCACTTGTTCTTGTTTCCAAAACACTTTAGCTACCCTCGCTCCTTTTAGTTCCTTTGTCTGTCCGTGCAAGTTTTGTGGAAGGTACGTATGTCTGCTAGGGTGGAAAGCCTAGCAGGTGCTCACAGCATGGGTGGAGAAAAGTTTCTCGTGCAGAGATTAGGATATATAAAAGTACAAAAATTAATTTTAGCCTTTTACAAGGAGAGAGAGAATGAGAGAGTGAGAGAGAGAGGAAATGTTGCCGAAAGCTCGGCACTTGTCCCCAAGGCCGCATCAGAAGAATGGGAACAAGGTGTTGAGGAGGAGGAAAGAGAAGTTTATTACTTTGCCAGCAAACGAGGAAAATGACAGGCTCTATCGTCTCAAAACCCGAATTCCTGCCCATAAGCAGAAATGCAGAGCTCCTAAAGGGAGGGCCTCAGTTCCAGGCTCTTGTCGCTAACTGCTCCAGTCATCCCATCTCTGCGAAGACCAGCCTGTGACATCCACCCACCTGGAGGCTGGCAGGGCCTGGGATGGCTGGGCCACCTCCTGTAACACAGAGAAAAATGACATTCCCCTGCCCCTCCCCGCCACCTGCACGAGGTAGAGATGCAGGCCAAGCCACGGTTCCCAAAAACGGGGGGAAGTTTTGAAGAGATAAAAAATACTTTTGCCGTTTTTCATTTTCAGGCCACCCCCTCTGTTGCAGACCCCACTCTCAATTTTCCGTTTCCATGTCTGCGGGACGAGGGCAGCCACTCTGTTACAGAGAGAGAGGGCAGGGAGACTGCGCGGCATCCCAGAGACAGAGAATGGGGCGCCAGCACTGAGGCCAAGTGGTTGGCTGATTTTAAGGGGGGGTGAAGAGAAAAAAAATAGTGTCCTCTTCCGGGGAGGCACAATGTGAGACCCAGCACAACTGACCTTCTCCCGCTGTGCGGAAACGTTTCTCCACTGGCAGTGAAGGATGGAGGAGGACTTTCTCGTTGACCCGAGGGAACCACCACCTAGAGACAGATCCTGGGGCAGGTGGGAGGGTGGCCCATGGACCTGCCACTCTGGGTCCGGGCTGCCAGGGCCTGGCTGGGGACAAAGTTCCCTGGGAAGCTTGGGAGTAGGACAGCTGCCCATCCTGGATCTGCACTTGCTGGTTTTAATACCCTGCTTGTGACCTTCCTATCACCTGGAGCACGTGGTCTATGAGAAGGCGGGAAGGTGCAGGCCTCAGCCCTCTGCTATGTTCAGGGAGGTGGGAGCCTGCAACGGCAGCATGGGGCGACTTGGGGCTCCGCCTGGCCTGGGCCCTGAGTTCCTCCCTGGGCGGCCTTCCTTTCCTTGCGTTGACGCCACGCAGGAGCCCCGCTGGTCTCCTGGCATCAATGTACCCTTGCCCAAGAGGCAGCTCTGATGTCCAGCCCCGAGGCTTCGCATCTGGGTGTGTCTGTCCCTTTCTGCTCTTCAGTGGAGGAAGCCCTGACACTAATGATACCATCTGTGTTAAACCACCGGAGAGCCATAAGGTATAAATATAATAGTAATCAACATCCGATTTCTATAAAAGTACAGATATACCCAGAAGTTAACCAGCCGTCGTTCCCTACGTCCTTACTGCGGTACTGGTTGCTGCTAATGGCACTGTCCTCCCTGACAGGTGCAAGGTTTGTGACTGCCCCACTGCCTCTGTACATAACGCTGCCACCGTAAAGCCCAAGACTTGTGCTTCTACAGATGACATTGCTATTATAAAGCTTAAGACTGGCCTTTGAAGTATTTTTCAGACTGCATTCTGGGGAGACCCACTGATGCCAGCCAGACCCGCGGATAGGTGTGGGAACGGATCCAACAACCTCGAGACGCCCTGCCCAGGAAATCTCCCAGCTGAGAAGATAATCTCTGCTTCCATATGAGTTCATCCCTCACCAATCAGCAGACCCAATTCCCCAGCCCTTTGCCAGCCAAACCATCTCTAAAAGCCTTTTCTCCCAAATTCTTGGGGAGACGGATTTGAGAAATTCCTCCTGTCTCCTCACATGGTGCCTGCGGCGATGTCGAACTCTTTCTCTGCTGTAAGCCCTGCTGTCTCAGTGTATTGGCTTCCTCTTGGGCAGCGGGCAGTGAGCCTGCTGGGCGGTGACAGTCATATCCTCTCTGGTGGACCTGATGGCAGAAACTGGGGTGCAGGAACTGCTCATCTCCCTGGGCGAGTGGTCTCAAGTCCTGCACCCCTATTTTGCCCTCTGCCACTAAGGGTCTCCTTGGCACCTCTCTCTTGAGTGGATGACAGATTCTTGGCCTGGTTGCTGTCCTCCTCAGCATGAGGGACCTCTGCCAGCTGTGAGCAAAATCAGAGGGGACATTCTCATGGGCATCTGTCCCTCTGCAACACTGTAATCCAGGAGGCAGGACCGTTTTGATGAGTTTGAGATCCTGAGAGAGTGGTTAATAATTATGTGAGTAATAATTCTATGTGAATTTCATTGAGATCCATCTTATTTCCATGTTATTCATTTTTCTTTCTTTTTTTTCTTTTTTTATTCAATAACCAAGAGAAGGTATCATTGTTTAAATGGACAAAAATAAAGTTCATCGGATCCTTCTCCATCAGCCTCAAATAAATACTTACGTGTCTAAATCGTGGGGCACAGAATCAGCTCTCCGGGCTGTGCAGGCTGCCTTCCGCAGGGTCTGGCCCTGACGACAGACCCTGGGGCCCAGCAGCCTGTAGGAGGTGGCACAGTGCTCCCCCGCCCAGCCTTAGCAGGAGGGAGTGCTTGGCCCAGAGACTTCCTTGTGGGCAGGCAGCTGGGGACAAGTGCCAAGGGCGGCTCCCTCGGCGTCCTGAGCGCTCTCAATAAGCCAGGCACAGGCCTGCACCTCGGCATTTGGGGCTTTACCCTGCAACCTCCACCACACCTGATAAAGGGTCCCTGCTCTACCTCTTGCCCTGCCCAACCCACTCTAGACTGGTGATGGTCGTATCTCCTGAGAGTTCCCATCCCTGAGATCTTTCCATCCCAATAATAGGTTTAGAAAAGTGGGAACTGGGAAAAGAAGACGAGAATCTGCTTCTTTAGTGGGTGATCCTTGGGCTCCATTACCTGATCTGTGTCTGTGTTTTTTCCAGACATTGGCAAATGCAGACACCACTGAAGGCAGTGAGAGGGCAGAAAGATGATTCCAACTCCATATAAATATAAATTTGAAAAGATGCAACCAAAGCCCTAAAATGCAGATGAAACCGACCAAAATTCTCCATCGTAGGAACCTCACAGCTGCCTCAGGCAACTGATCAGAGAACGTGCTCTCCGGACTAGAGTTCCAGGCCCACAGCACAGAGCTGGGGGACCGTCACAAGGTGTCGAGCTTTGGGGAGAGGACTGTTAGGGTCTAGCAGGTGCTCACGCGCAGGTGGAGAAAGATTTCTCACACAGCGATTAAGATATATAAGTAAAATTTATTTTATCCTTTAGAAGGACAGAGAGAATGAGAGAGAGAGAGAGAGAAGGGGGAGGAGGGAAGGGAGCCGGTGAGGCATCCCAAAGAAAGAGAAGGAGATGCCAGGAGGCAGGCCAAGTGGCTCCCTGCTTTTACGGGAACAAAGAGAAAAATGGTGACTGTTGTGAAGTAATTAGCAGGCAGTTGCAAGACATCTTTTCCAATCTTAAAACTAACAAGTGCTTCCAGGTTTTCTTCATACTTCTCTTTGTGCACTCAGTTCAGTAAGTGGTAAAAGGTTCCGGGGCGGGGCGTGGGCGTCTCAGGGCCGTTATTCAGCCTGCCTCGGTGTGTCTGCTGCCACCGCGCTTGACCGCGCAGGCGAGGACTGCCTACTTAGCATCCGGGTGAGCTAGTGTCTGCGATGTCTGGCAATACTGAGAAAAACTCATCGTCAAATAAAGCTAAATATGTTTTTTCTTTGCCTGAGAGAGGAAAATCTCCATTCCACTATTCTCTCCGATCAGCTGCCTTTGGAAGGCAGGGAGCAGAGTGACACGAGTGAATTCCACAAGGATTAACCCACTGTCACACTTCGTTTAGCGCAAAGTGACTTCCCTGATCAGAGCAGTTCTGGGCGGAAGACTATGATGTGAAGATGTGGTCTGTGTCCCACAGCCTGGACTTCCATGGAAGCTTCATGGGCAGGGAAGAGAAGTCCATATCCAGAGCAGGTGCCTGTCCAGCAAGACCACTGCGCTGCCCTGGAAGTGACCTAATGTCAGCAATCTGCCACCAGGGACCTGGCTGGGCTTTGGGGAATTGTGCCACACCAGACATTTCCTTGGCTTGTGGATGGCCACCCTCTCCCTGTGTCTTCACACGGTAGCCCGTCTGTGCACGTCTGTGTCTTAATCTCCTCTTCTTAGAAGGACACCACTCGTATCGGATTAGGGTCTGCCCATACGATGTCATTTCACTTGAATCGCTTCGTTAAAGGCCCTATCTCCAAACGCAGTCCCATTCTGAGACACTGGGGGCTATGGCCTGAACGTATGCATTTGCTTGGGGGGACGCAGTTCAGCTTATACCATGCTCCTATGCATTTGGTGGGCTGGCCCGGGAGGAGCCAGGGATGGAACAGCCCTTTGTTTTGTGGGGGATGATTTGGATGCAAGGGACAGAAAGTGGAGCCGCTCTGCATTCTGAGGTCGTGTAGCCCGGCATGCGACACTGAGGCCTCAGACTCCCATGACTCGGGTCCTCCATGAGACAACCACTGGAGGCCTGCAGTCCACTGTGCCTCACTCTTTCTCCTGCCTGTCAGCATCTGTGACCCTGGGTCCTCCACACCATGGCAAATTCCACTAGCACCCTCCCCCACTCCCCTGCCCTCAGCTCTTCCTGAGAGAGCCCTACTCCCGGTCTCTTCTAAGCCCGCTTCCTAGTAAGTGGCTTCAACTTATGGGATAAGCTTCCATGAGATTGTAGATCCAGCTACCATGGACATGGTCTGGGCACGAGTCACCTCGAAGGCCTTGTGGAAACCATCCCTCCATCCATCCATTATAGACAAATTCGGTGAGCGCCTGCCTTGTGATTTAGAATGCATCAGTGCACAAAACAAAGTTGGCTGCTTCTTGGAGCTTACATCAGAGGGTCTCCAAATTCTTTCCATAAATGGTGAGATATTAAATATTTTAGGCTTTGCAGACTATATAGTCTCTGTTGCAGCTACTCACTTTTTCCATAGTTAAGCAAAAGCAGCTGTCAACGATCTGAGAACAAATAAGTGTAGTTCTGTTCCAAAGGATATTTAGATTTCATTGCATTTTCATGCATCATGAGTATTATGCTTCATTAAAAGAGCATAAAGGAGTCTTCCTTGGACCCTAAAGAACCATGTTATGTGCACATTACAACAGCTTTGACTCCTCCTGTTTGCGTCTTCACTCTACCTTCTTTGGTGCTCAGCACACTAAGGCTTTGCTGCCTCTTAGCTCACTGGAACAGGGATACTCTTGGTTTGTAAGTTCCCTCGTTTAAAGAGAATCATGCTTGATTTTTTCATGTGTATCAGTCTAGTCCTACTTAATCTGAAGTCTTAAAAATTAAGGATATAGGCTGGGCTCAGTGGCTCATGCCTGTAATTCCAGCACTTTGGGAGGCTGAAGTGGGAGGATCACTTGAGCCCAGGAGTTCAAGACCAGCCTGGGCAGCAAAGCGATCCCGTCCGTCTCTACAAAAGACAGGAAAAACTAGCGTGGTGGTGCGCACCTGCAGTCCCAGCTACTCAGAAGGCTGAAACGGAGGGAAGGCTTGAGCCCAGGAGTTTGAGGCTGCAGTGAGCTAAGATCGTACCACTGCACTCTAGCCTGGGCAACAGAGTAAGACCTTGCCTCAAAAAATAAATAAAAAATAAATTAGTTTCATAAAAATCTATCACCCTTGTTTATGC
>CAUYSK010017242.1:0-29125 GCA_963575035.1 Avahi laniger | reverse complement strand
TGTCCAATTAATTTCTTTCTATTTTTGGTAGAGACGGGGTCTCGCTCTTGCTCAGGCTGGTCTCGAACTCCTGAGCTCAGAACGATCCGCCCACCTCAGCCTCCCAGAGTGCTAGGATTACAGGCGTGAGCCACCGCGCCCGGCAATAAATCCAGATTCTTTCAAATATCATGTTTCACTGTATGAGGCTTCAGCACATATCTAGATACCTCCTCCTTTATCCACCCTTTATTACACTGCCAAGCCCTTATCATCTGCACAGTTTTATCCTTAGCCTCAGGACCACCTCATCTATTTCCTCCACCTGGCTGGCAGTCTCCAGTATACTCACAATGTTCTTTCATCTTTTCTTCCCTTTTATATTCATGTAAATGTTCCCTAGTGTGCTTCTATCCTTAGATCCATTAATTTCCACACTGGTGTCTATCTTATTGACCTACAGCATTACTGTATCTGCCTTTCTAACAGGTATGATTTTTGTAGACAGGATGGGTACTAACAGTGCTCTAAGCTATTCCAGTAATATAGCCTATCCCACTAAGACTTGGCAATGCAAGAAAAAAATATATATATATATTCATATCTGGTTATAATATCAAGGTTAGCTTATTATCTCATTAGTATATAGACCTCTGCAGTCATCAGGTATAACTTTCCATTTATTCCCAATTATTTTACTGCATAAATTTATTGGCACTTCTCATACTTAGTTCACTTTTCATATCATGCCTGGTAGTATATTTCCTAAAAAGTAAAGACTTCACAACTTTATAAGAGCCTTTCTCTGTCTGTCATTCTATATTCTATTAAAGTCCTCTTTTTATGGTAAACTAGTAGCTGGGCAAATCATTCTTCTGCTGACTTTTGTGATGCACTCTATTTCTAAGCAAGAACCTATCCCAGTATTTTAAATCTATTCCATATCGTAAGCTATGATCAGACCATCCAAATCTGATTTTTTATATTGTAATGGCTGCTGCCTTCTTCCTTCTTAAAAAAAATCACAATCTTTAATAGGAGAAAGAAACTAAGGCACTTATCCATTCTCTCAACTCCTTCTATTTCTTGCCCAAGATGAATTTCATCATCCCTAAAAATTCTCCTAAGGTGGTTTCTGACAGGTTCATTCATCCTCCACTAAAGTACGAGGAATGGATCACATAAAGCAGTATGAGTCACATTCAGCTCTTTGTATCCCAGACACAGGCCTCAGGAAGAGAACACATTTTTGGGTTGCTCATTCTAAGCTCTGTATGTAGTTGTTTCAGTAAATTTTAAGAGTGTGTTGAAACCTACTCACCCCTAGTTTCATTCAGGGCTAGTAGTCCATTTTATCCCTGGGAAGGTTGAGGAATTTCCATTCAGTTTTTATCTTCTCTGGGACAGTTAATTTTTAAAATATCTATCTAACTATTTATATATCTATCTACTATCTACCTATCATCTATCTATTTTATTTTTTACTGAGGAACAAGTTGTATTCATCACTTAACTCCAGTTTCTTCTTCTTTTCTTTCTGCTTAATGCTAGTCTGTCCACTCCACAAAGACACAAATCTGGGGTGGATTCCTCTCTGCTTTCTTGTTATTTTCCTGTAGATCATAAGATCCTGCTGCTCTCCAGGAGATGCAGGATTGCTTGGCGGGGAATGGACCTCTTTCTGTCATGTATTTCCAGCAGGATTTTTCTGGTCTCACCTCAAAGCCATGCTCTTCTATGTGTGAGCCTCTTGACACTGATTGAATTTACCTGTATGCATCATTCTCAGAATCCTGTGCTCCTTGGTTTTGTTTCCTTTTTATAAGTATGAAAAAAAGTTAAATCTACTGAAAAGAACAAAGAATAATTGAATAAGGAAGCGTGTCCATCTCCCAGAATTAACAGGTGTTAATATTGTGACAATCTTTAAAAATTTTTTAAATAATTTTTTCAAAAGTAAAATGCTACAGACATATTTTGAGTCCTATTTTGAGAGATTAGAGAGATAGAATACTTTATCACCCTCCTATTACACAGGTTATCATTTTTGGATCTACCTTATATTACTCCCACCGCTGCCCTCCAGAACAATTAATCATAATTATTAAAATTGATCTGTATAGTTAATGGATGTTTAGAAGTATCAACATAATTACTTTTTTGTTTTGTTTTCCATTTATTCAACTGTGGTCCATTGGCTATTTCATCCATTCATTGAGTTTTTCATTTCAGTGATTAGTTTTTTTTTTTTATTTTCAGGCATACTATTTGCTTTGTCCTAATTTGTCTATCATTTTTATTCATAATAAGCCATTCTTACATATGTTTTTTCTTAATTTTTGTTTGAGCATTTTATTTTAAACATGTCTCTCAATTAAGTCTATTTTCTATAGTTTTTTGGTATGTGAATTCTTTAGCTTTTTGTACTCTTACCCATAGTAACTTGTTATCAAGTTTTGCTTGATGTAATGCTGCTTTGTAATGTTGATTCTGTGTGTGCGTGCGTGTGTGTGTGTTTGTGTGTGTGTGTGTGTGTGAACTCAGAGGGAAGGGCCTAAAGAAAAAATATATTTTCTGTCTTTTTAAAACTTCTCCACTCTTTTCAGGAACTGCAACCTGGCCTGCATCCCTGAGGCAGGTTAAGTCCTTTGTTAAAAGAGATAACTTAACCATCCCAGGTGGTGCCAGCCCCCCAGGTGGGCAGCTGGCAAGTTCATAGGTTCTGTCTTTGACAAAGATGGAACTATTAGAATAGCTAACCACAATAGCCTAGAACTGAGGGACTCTCCCTTTAAAAGCTCTATATTTCTGTTTATGTTCAGGAAATTTGGATTTTGAGATTAGAAGTTCTATCATTTTTCCTCCTTTGCTGGTAAAATAATAAAATTTCTCTTTCCTCCTCTCCACAGCACTTGTCCTTGTTATTCTGATTCGGCCTCATGGACAAGTGCTGAATTTTCATTAACAAACTCATCTTAAGTGAAAACTGTTTTCCATGGATGTCTCATGTGTTATGAGCTATGGAGAAAGCCTTCTGGGATACTTTGACTCTTCAGCAAACTTAAGGATTTAACTAGCTCTGGACAAGTTCCTATGTTAGCTTTCAGTTCTGTTTCTGACGCTAAATACATTGGTTACAAATCCAGATCCTTCAACTGAAATTAGTGAAGGCCTGGCAGCAGGAGAGGGGTATAGTGGGGGTCCAAATACTTGAAGATAACTTTTTCAACTCAGAACAGTGGGCGGTCACACACTTATATGCAATGCCCTAGTGTCAGCAATGTTTTCCATTCCCTGTTTTACAAACTGAACAGTTATTCCAGATTCCATACTTCATGAAACATGCTTGGCTCTAGTATCCCATAAGTGGGAGAATTTTATTATAGATTCCAATTCCTGTTATAATCCCAGCTCAGTGGGTGGATCCTGGTTTTGTGGTGCCTGAGGCATATCATTTATGTGTTCTTCTTTTTATAGATTAAAAAAATTGCAAATATGAAATTAGACACTAAAGTGAATTATTAATAAGAATTAGAAAATAGTTCATAATAAATTACAAGTTTTTAAAAGTTGATAAATACCACAAATATCACAAAATCTGGACAAAATAGCATGTTTTTATTAATTAAATGTCTAACACACTTCTATAATATTTCTTCCCCTACATTTTGGCTGCACATTCTTTGTCTTGTCAAATGACAATGATTTTTAAGTATTTTCAATAGAGATAATATAAAGATAAATAAATCTTTCCTCTCACATAATCAAAATTTCTGTAAATTTTTATATAATAGATGACTTTAAAAAGTTTCTTTCAGCTCCAAAATTCATAATTGGTAATATCATATAAAGTTTTAAGATTGTTGTAAAATTTTGAAAAAAGCACTATCATATTTTTTATATATAAATTGGAAATTTTAGAATATTTCACGTTTCCTTTGGAGTATAAATCTTAAGAAATATTTGAATTGATGGCACTTATTAACCAGTTTATCAATGACATAAAAATTAAAATGCAGGCTTCTCTGTTTTAAAGAAATTACAGAAAATCATATAAGCAATCATATGGCAAAGATAGATTATGGAAATGTGGAGGAAAGAACACTTAAGTTTATCTGAGTAAGCCTGGGAAGATTTCACAGACGACATCACAATCAAGCAAAAACTTGAAGAATAAATTGTCTTTTCTAAGAAAAAAGGAAGATATTGGAAATGAGGTTCAGGCAAAAAGTAGAAGATTCAAAGTCATAAAAGTAAGATAGAATGATCTGATTTGAGTCTTGGGAAATAGAAAATAATTCATTTTTGGTTTGTTACCAAAAGCTCAGCACTTATCCCCAAGGCTGCATCAGAAGAACGAGGCCAAGTGGTTTGAGGAGAAAGAAAGAGGAGTTTGTTAATTTACCAGAAAATGAGAAGGATGGAGACTACTGTCTATAATGCAATTGTCCTAATAATAAGCAGAAATACAGAGGTTTTAAAGGGTGGATTCTCAGCTTTAGGCAATTTCTGTTCAACTATAATTGATGACCTTGATCATCCCATCTCTGTCCCATCTCCTCTGAAGACAATCCCATGATCTCCGCTCAGGACCTTCTTTTGCCAGGTCAGGGTTGAGCCATCTCCTGTAGCACAAAGAATAAAAGACATCCTGCTGTCCCTTCCCACCATTGGCCTGAGGCAGGGATATAGGTTTTAGTTCTCAAAAAGGAGTGGAGGATGTTTTAAAGACATAAAATATTTTTGCCATTTTTTCAGGACATTTCCTCTGTTACATATTCCTCACTGTCAATATTTTCCTTCCATATCTATGGGAGGTAGGGTGACTACTCTGTTATAGGTGGAGTGTAGAGGCATGATGTAAAACAGCTAAAGAAAAACCTGGATAACTAGACAGGGGACATACCCTGGAGGCATTATAGACCATGCTAAAAAGTTGGACTTTATCTTTTAGACAATAACAAGTTATTATAGTTTTAAGCAGAGGAGCCACATGGTCATCTTTGGATGTTACAAAGATCAGTTACTCTGGTGTGGGTAATGGATTAAGTAGAGTTAGTAGCAGAAGTGAAGAAAGAAAAAAATTTTAGATAAATATGTACCTCTCCATTAATTAATAATGAAGAACTCTGTTTTATTCTTGACTATAGTTAACTGCTAGAATGCTGTCTGGGAGATCTCTAGTAGAGTTTAAGTACCACATATTGGACAATAATACCTTTTATAACCT
Organism: Avahi laniger; assembly: GCA_963575035.1. Taxonomy (NCBI): domain Eukaryota; kingdom Metazoa; phylum Chordata; class Mammalia; order Primates; family Indriidae; genus Avahi; species Avahi laniger. The sequence goes on along the minus strand of CAUYSK010017242.1, from coordinate 23,916 downwards.
TATAAAGATTAAGACTGTCATTTTAAACTTTTCATGAAAATTTATTTTGGATTTTTTAATAACCAACTTCTAATCCTATGACTGAAACAAATTTCTACATTCATCTGGCATAATAGTTACTTATAAACCTGTCTTACACTCCCACCCTGGCAATTCTGAGCTGCTTGAAGGAAAGCACTGTGTGTGTTATTTAATTTTTTATTCCTCCAAGCAGATACTGTGCACATGGCAGGGACTCATAAAACTTTCTTCAACTGAAATTAATCATTTATACAAAACACAAATCTGTTATAGGAACCTTGGATATATTTGTGAATTAAATTTAATACCTAAACTCAAAGAGCTTCTGATCTATTTAGAAAGACAGGAAATTTAGCTATTCATTCATATGCATTATGAAATGTATTAAATACCAGGAAATCATAGAGGAGAGAACGATTAATGCTTTCTGCTTTGTGTGTTAATTAGAAGGGTAAAGTGAGATTAAAGGTGAAGGGATTGTATTAGAGAAAACTGAAAGAGCAGGTGACATTTTGAGCTGGACTTCAAAGGATTAGTAGGTTTTTAGGAACACTCCTGTAGGAGAGGGCACTTCAGGTAAAGGGAATCTAATGAACAAAGTACAAAGTAAATGGTATATTTAGGGGACTCAAGTAGTCTCATACAGCCACCGAGTAGGGTTATGGAAAGATACAATAATCAAATTTTAATCTGGAATGATAAATCTGAGTCAGGTTGTAAGGGCTCTTGTGTCATGTAAAAAATTTGGACTTTAATAGATAACTAGGAATAAAATTATTTGAAGTAAGGAAGTTACATGATTAGATAAGAGTTTATAGAAATCATAGGATTGAAAGGAAATGAGATTTGACATGGAGAAACAAGTTTAAAGACTATTGATATAGGGAAGGGACTTCAAGATGGCTGACTACAGACATCTGGTACTCACCGTCTTCACAAAGATTAATCACAATAGAGAGTAAATAATCACATTTTGAATATATCTTCTAAGAGAGAACACTGGAATTCAACAGAAAAGTGACAAGAAATACCTAAGGCAAAGAAGGAGAGGGGAGCAAGGCAGCCTGTTTGGCCAGGATCAGCTGGGATCCTGGAGAGGTTCCCCAGTGCAAGGAAAGGGTAAATGAGTGACTGTCAATGGTCCACTTTTCCACCAGGGACTTCTGCAATCCTAACTATGGGAAAGGCCCCAGACTCTTGTGGGCCCTGAGATAATGTAAGGAGCTGCCTGGAGACCATGCAAAGTTGTTGCTCCAGAGAGGGAGCTCATGCTAAGTCTCATACACCTGCTGAGTCCTAAGCAGCTACAGCATTGTGCCATACTGAGAATTCAGCCTCCACCAGACTGCATTCTGCCAGAGAACTCAACAGCCCCTGCATCTGCACATCTCTGGAGCCCTATTGGCATTCCCTGCCTGCAGCTACTGCTGTGGCTAGCTGTTGCCTCCAGGTCAGAAGCACAAAGTATTGGCAAAAACTCCACTGACCCCAGCAGCAAAACTGCTGAGCATTTTACACACCCTGAAGACAAACTTCCTGGCACACAACAGCCATCACTGTGGACTACCACAGCTGGACTGAAGCACGAGCAAAGCGCATGATCTCCAGCTTCCTGCATTTGGCTGCTGCTCCTGAAAGAAATTCTATTCTTCCAAGTAGCAGGGCTGCAGTCACTACTGCCCCACCCAAGCATTTCTCCTTAGGCCTGGAGATCAACGTGCCCCTGCTTACCATAGCAGTGCCTGAAAAATCCACCAAGGAGGCTGAGGACAGGTGTGCCTGGCCCAGCTTCACCGCCCCCTCCCCAGTGTTCAAGCATTGGGGAACCTCTGGAGAGCCCCTACTCAGTCCACAACCATTGGCACCTGAGCACTTCTCCTGGGGGCCTGAGATCAGGCCCAACCAATCTGCTGCTACCATTACAGCAGTCACCCACCAGCGTGCACCACTTATGGGCCTAAGGACTGACCGGCTCAGCCTATTGCAGGCACTACCAACACGACTGTGAACTAACTGGGAACCAGAGTTAGCCTTTCCACCGCTACTGTCATTACCCATGCTATGTCTGATGTTCAGAGGATCAAGAACCTGATGGTCCAGCCAGCCCACTATTGCCATTCCTAGAATACAAGCAAGCCACCTGGAGGCCCAAAAATCAAGCTACCCTTGGGCCCAAGGACAGGTAGGCTCAGCTCACTGTTGCCACTACTGGGGCTTGAGGACAGGCCAACCTGGTGTCCCTGTCCCTAGCTAAACTTCACCACAGCCACCACTAACAACCACACACTAAAACTGAGAAAATCACAGAGAACTATTTACAGATGAAGAAATCATATAGAGACTACACTATGACACACACCCAGAATCAAAGCCAAATTGCCCTACCCAACCAACACCATACATGTTCAGGAAAAAAAAGTTACTACCCTGCAAAAGTAAATTTAAAAAATAGAAAGAAGCAACTGTTATATGAGATGTACATATATCAACATAAGGACACAAAAATATGAATAAGCAAGGAAACATGACACCTCCAAAAGAATATAATAATTCTACAGCAAAAGATTCCAATGAAAAAGAAATTTGTGAAAACTTAAAGATTTCAAAATAATGACATTAAATTACCTCAGTGAGATATAAGAGAATACAGAAAAATCATACAAATAAATTTTTTAAAAGGGTACGAATGAGAAATTTACCAAAGAGATAGACATCATAAAAAAGAACCAAACAAAAATTCTGGAACTAAAGAATTCATTAAATTAAATACAAAATGCATTTGAAAGCATCGACAATAGACTAGATCAAGCAAAAGAAAGAATTTTAGAACTTGAAGAGAGGTATTTAAAGTAACTCAGTCAGACAAAAATAAAGAAGGAAGGATTTTAAATAATGAACAAATCCTAGGTGATATATGAGACAACATAAAGCAACCAAATATTCACATTTTTGATGTCCCAGAAGGCAAAGATAAAACGAAAGCATTAGAAAACCTAAATATTTATACTCCCGTCATATGCGGAAATAAAAAAATAACAATAAAATAAAATAAAATAAAAAAGAACAGGTCTTTTGTGGTCTGAGAAGTGATTACCTTGACATCGTTCTCTTTTTTTTATTCTTTTTTTATTTCAGCATATGACAGGGGTACAAATGTTTAGGTTATGTACACTGCCTTTGCCCCACCCAAGTCAGAGCTTCAAGTGTGTCCATCCCCCAGATGGTGCGCATCACACTCATTAAGTGTATATATACCCATCCCCCTCCACCCCCTCCCATCTTCCTGACACCCAATGAATATTATCACTATATGTGCACTTAAGTTTTGATCAGTTAATACCAATTTGATGCTGAGTACATTTGGTGCTTTGCTTGTGATGATTTCACATTTATGCTATTTCCCATTTATAGACTTTACTTAATTATTTTAATTAAAAGACACTCTTAGAGGAAGTTCCAAGAGGTATGAAAAAAAAAGAAAAAGAAAACCTATTTAATGAAATTATAGGGGAAAACTTACCAAGTGTAACAAGAAAATATACATTCTTTTCATTAGCACATTAAACTCTCTCCAGGATAGACCATATGTTAGTACACAAAACAAATCTCAATGAATTTAAAAAAAAATTGAAATCATATCAAGTATATTTTTGAACACAGTGGAATAATGCTAGAAATCAATAACAAGAGTAATGGTGGAAACTGTACATACACATAAAAATTAAACAACATGCTCCTGAATGAACATTGGGTCTAGGAAAAAATTAAGGGGGAAATCAAAACATTCCTTGAAACAAATGAAAATTGAAACACAGCATACCAAAATCTATGTAATATAGCAAAAGCAGTGCTAAGAGGGAATTTTATAGCAATCAATGCTTACATCATAAAAGTAGAAAGATTCCAAATAATTGAATAATGCACCTAAAAGAACTAGAAAAGCAAGAACAAATCAAACCTAAAATTAGTAGAAGGAAATAAATAATAAAGATCACAGCAGAAATAAATGAAATAGAGACTATAAAAATAACACAAATCATGCAGTGATGGGCACTTGGGTTTTTTCCACTTCTTTGCAATTATGAATCATGCTGCTATAAACACTCAAGTGTAGATGTCTTTTTTATAGAATGTCTTTTTTCTTTTCCTTTGGGTAAAGACCCAGTAGTGGGATTGCTGGGTCAAATGGTAGTTCTACTTTTAGTTCTTTGAGGTATCTCTACTCTACTTTCCATAGAGGTTGTACTTATTTACAGTCCCACCAGCAGTGTACGAGTGTTCCTGTCTCTCCTTATCTATGCCAACATTTGTTGTTTGTTAAAAGCCATTCTCATTGGAATTAAGTGACATCTTATTGTGGTTTTGATTTGCATTTCCCTGATGATTAGACATACCTAGCATCTTTTCATATGGTTTTTGGCCATTAGTTTATCTTCTTTTAAACATTCCTGTCCATGTCCTTTGCCTACTTTGTAATGGGGTTGTTTGATTTTTTTCTTGCTTATTTTCCTAAGTTCTATATAGATTCTGGTTATCAGCCTTTTATCAGATGCACAGCATGAAAATATTTCCTCCCATTCTGTAGGTTGTCTATTTGCTCTAGTGATAGTTTCTTTGGCTGTGCAGAAGCTTTTAAGTTGATCAGGTCCCATTTATTTATTTTTGTTGTTGCTGTGGTTGCTTTGGGGTCTTCATAAATTCTTTGCCTAGGCTGACATCTGTAAGAGTTTTTCCAACATTTTCTTCTAGAATTATTATGGTTTCATGCCTTAGATTTTAGTCTGTTATCCATTGTGAATTGATTTTTGTGAGACATGAGAGGTACAGATCTTGTTTCAGTCTTCTACATATGGCTATCTAGTTTTCCCAGCACCATTTATTGAATAGGTATTCTTTTCCCCAGTGTGTGTTTTATTAAAAGTCCAAAAACAAGAAACGCAGGAATGGATGCAAAGAGAAAGGAATGCTTATTCACTGTCGATGGGACTGCAAATTAGCACAAACTCTGGGACAAACAGTATGGGGATTCCTCAAAGAACCAAAAAAAGACCTACAATTCAATTCAAGAGTTCCCCTACTGGGTATTTACCTAAAGGAAAAAAGTCATTTTATCAAAAAGACACCTGCACTCAAATGTTTATTACAGCACAATTCACAATTGCGAAGATGTGGAATCAACCCAAGTGCCCATCAATTCATGAGTGGATTAACAAAATATGCTATATGTATACTACAGAATACTACTCAGCTGTAAAAATGATGAATTAATGCCTTTTGCAATAATTTGGATGGAATTAGAGACCATTATCCTAAGTGAAGTATCTAAAGAATGGGAAGAAAAAAGAAACCACCATATGTACTCACTATTAAATGGGAATTAACGGATGAGCATGCATGTTCACAGAGGGAAGTAAAACTCAATGGAAATCAAGCAGCAGGGAGGAGTAATGGGGAAGTAGGAGATGGGTTAAAACCTACCTAATGGGTGCAATTAACACTGGGTTATAGGCACACTTATAGCCCTGATTCAAACATTACAAAAGCAATCTGTGTAACCAAAAACATTTGTACCACCATAATATTTTGAAATATAAAATAAAATAAACAAAAGATTTATTTTTAAGTATTTTTTCACTTCACTGAAAAGTTAAAAAGAAATTTATAAATATTCAGCAAGAAAAAATTTTCAGAATTTTGGAAAATGCCAATTTTTATTGAAGATAATTCGCTTTCCCACAATTTATATTAGTCATTTTCTCTAATTGAAACTTATTTTTATCTATTTTATCCCCAAAATTATGGAAAAGTACACATTTTTCTATAAGGAAAAGCCTTTTATAGGCAAGTAAAAAAGTAGAACTGAAAAAAGAAAAGACCAGCACATTTTACAAAAAAAAAAAAAAAAAAGCTCTAGATCAGCCAAGTTTTATTTTCCCTTAAGGAACCAATCTCATAGATAAGAAAATAACATAGACATGACATAATATATTCTGAGGAAAGTACACACTATTTATTAGGTGTTTTACTGCTACTCTGTAAAATAATCAATATTTTCTATTATTTGTTTTGTATCAATTGTATCAACTGCTTTTTGTATCAAAAACTGTGGGAAAAAATACTAAATGCCTAATATGCACCAGGCACTATGCTAACTTCAGGGAACTCAATGATAAGTAAAACGGACATGGCCTTTACCCTTATGAAACTTATAGTATGCTAGGGAAAAACTATGATTATTCAAATGGTCAAACAAATAGATTTATAATTACAACTTTTGGTAGGGACTATGAAAGGGTAATAAGGATGCCAAGAGAGCATTTAACAGAGGTTGGTATCTCAGTGCATAGAATCAGGAAGACTTTCCTACAAAGGTAAATTTGAACTGAGATAGAAGTTGTTAACTTGGTGAGGAGAAACAAAATCATATTTGAAGCAGGAAGGATAGCATATGTGAAGTCCTTAGGGTAACAAAAAACACAATCCATTCAAGAAACTAAAAGGAAGACCTATGTGGCAAAGAGCACTGAATGATATGGAGCATTGTGTGAGATGAGTCTGAATATCAGACAAGAGCCAGACTGTTCCTAGACTACTAGGCTATGGCAGAGACTTTAAGAATTATTGTAAATGCAATGGGAAGACTTTGGCTTAAGATCTACTCAAATAGTAAGCACTCCAATGAGAATCAATCGTGGGACATACTGAGGCAGGCAGAGTGCCTCAATCCCACTTCCACTCCTGCCCTAGAAATCTCACCACTAGCATGGATACACATACAGACTCCTGGAATAGTCATAGAAAATATTTTCCTACAGGGTGAAGTTTCTAGGTGTCACATATTTGGTCCCTTTCTGAGGCATATCTGTATTCTAAGCCTGATCTCTCATTGTGGGAAAGCAGTCTTTTATGAAAATAGGATTAGAGACAGGGGTAAGGAGGAAGAGGACAGACAAGTACCGGGTGACTAGTAGATATTAGAAAAAAGAGGCAGGACATGCAAAAATGGACTTTACCCACTTCACCATCTTCTTATGGGTCATCTCTGGCTATTGAGGGTCTGTAGCTCTAAATCTCATTTGGCCGAAATTCACCTTGCCAGACATTCAAAGTGTACTGGAATGCTTAATCGCATAGATTTTCCTGGAAACACCTATTGCAATTTATTCTGCTGAGAGTTTAGAAATAGCAGACATAGGACAGAAGTTTAGAATTTAACCAAAGTATATAATTACAGATGGGCAGATAGATTTGTGTGCACAAACTGTTTTTGTTTATCACAGCATTATTAAGTGTGATGAAATGAAAAATGCAAATCATCTAGTAAGAAGAGATCATTGAGATATTTATATTATGAAATATTATGTTGCTATGAAGATTGTGCTTCATAGACATAAAATAACATTTTAAATATTTTAATTTAATGCTAAATAAAAGTTATAGGAAACAAAATTATATATAAAATATGAACTCAATGTAAATAAAATATGTAAAGTAAAAAGACTGAAAAGAAATATGCCGAAGTGTTAAGACCTATGAATAGTAGGATTATGGGTGATATTTTTCTTTTTTAAAATTTTGCATATTTTGTATAAAAAGCACATATGACCTTTATTACCAGAAATAAACTGAAAGAAAATTTAAACTAAGGTTTAAATAGATTTTTTTTTCTGGTCCTTACAAAAATACAATGAAATTATATTAAAACCTTGCAATTCCACTATAGGAGAAGACTTTGGGTCACTAAAAGCTCTAACTTACTAGTATTTATTTAACCATGAACAAACCACTTTACCTCTTGGGGCCCTAGTTTCCTCATTGATTATTATGGACTGAATTGTATCCCCCCAAAAAAAGAAATGCATAAGTTGAAGTCCTAACCCCAATGTGACTAAGGAAGTAATTTGGAGTAAGGAAGTAAGGTTAAATGAGGTCATAAGGATGGGGCCCTCATCTGATAGGCTTAATGTCCTTGTAGTAAGAGATATCAGCTCATTCTCTCTTTCCACAAGGTAAGGACATAACAAGAAGGCAACTGTCTGCAAGCCATAAAGAGAACCTTGAACAGAACCCAACCATGCTGGCACCTTGACCTCAGACTTTTAGCCTCCAGAACAGTGGTATTTTGCCATGGTAGCCTGAACAGACTAATACATTGGTAAAAGAGACTAGATGAAATAATATATAAACTGCCTATCATAAATTTGGAATATAGCATACACAAAATGTGGGAGGGAAAGATACAGAGATAAAAAATATGACAAAGAAGTTGAGACATGAAAGATATAATGAGAAGGTCTACCATAAGACTAATGGGTGTGCCAGAAGGGAAAAATAGAGAGAATAGCTTAGAGACAATATTTAAAGAGGTAATGGCTAAAAATTTTCATTGTTGAAGAAAGTTATGGATCCTCACATTCTAGAAGTACAAATCCTGGGAATGATAAATGAAATGCAATTCAAACCTAGACTCATATTAATTAAGATACAAAAATCCAAGACAAAAATGTTATACAAACATCCAGGGAGAAAGACAAATTACTTGTAAAGAAACAGCAAGTATACTAAGACATATCATAAGTAATAATAGGGTTGTGGTAAAAATGTAGTAAGTATCTTTCCCCTAGCCTCCCATGAATTCCAACTAAAATCCCTATATATAATACATAAAGTAAATCTCTTAAGACTCCGAGAAGTGAATACAAGAGATTCTTGTTTTGTTTTTCCTCCCATATCGCCCAGCTTAGATTCAAAATGGCTTGGAATCCTGAGACTGTGCATCTGCTAGCGATAGAAACATCCCCAAAACAAAACCTTCTTTGCTGGTCAAATGACTATTAAGATGGGGGCACCTACATGATGGAAAGAATGGGGAAAATTTCCTGTGTTGTTTTTGTTTTCTCTCTTCTGGCAAGTACTAGACCAGAAGCTGTACTCCTGCCTCAGTGGAAGTAGTGGTAGCAGTGGCTTCAGAGGTACCTAAAACTCTGAGAGAGAGAAAAAAAATTCCTTCTTCATGACCAGAAGAATTTGGAAAGGAGGCCTACAGTCTGAAGAGTGCAGATGGAATCTCCCATTATTTTTTCCTTTCTTGTTGCCATTGTTTCTTGGAGATAGAACCAGTTATGGAAAGCTAAAATCATAACTTTATAGCCAGGATACAGAAAAGAGAGTCCGTGGAAGCTGAAGATTGTAGTAGAAAATATGGAGAACGGGGCTTATGAAAGGGAAACCATAAATCTTTATGCGAAGTCCAAGAATCACCTCTGAGGTGCATATGCATGGAAATGAGCAGAAAAAGCATACCAAAGGATTTTACAACTGAAACATGGTATAGAAGTGTAGAACACTGTCAAGGTTAAAGATGAGCCCCTGAGGAGTGGGTGCATAAGTGGGACAGAACCAAATTACACTGAACTGGTTTTATGACTTGTTTTGGCTGATAGAATGCAGAAGAAATAAATGATGGCGTGCCAATTCCACCTGGAAGCCTCAAAAGCCTAGTGCGTTTCCACTCATGGTCTTGGAATCTTGCTCATCTACCTTGTAAACAAACTTGGGCTATTCTGATGGAGGATTAAATACCACATGGAACAGAGAAAAGCTGGCTGAAATGAGATCATCCTGGATCAGTTATCCTCTATTCAAACTGGCAGCTGAACACAGATGCATATGTGTTATCTACTTCAGACCTGAAGAACCTTCCAGTTTAACCAACCCAAATTGCTGACCCCCCAAAATAGTGAGCTAAATAATTTGTTGCTGTTTTAAGTCATTAATTTTTGGAATGGTTTGTTATGTGAAAAAATGGTAATCTGTTAGAGAAGGGGTAAAGAGCATGAAGAATTGTGAGTAGGGAGTTTTAACGAACCATAACTGAATGCGTAACTTCATATATCACTTCTGTCCATATTCCATTACCTAGAACTAGGTCATATGGGTACACTTGACTACCAGGTAAGATGGAAAATATAATCTATGGGTGTGTGCAATAAGTGAGGTAAATGAGTTTGGTGGTCAGCTAGCAGTATCAGTCACAAAATTTAAACCCTTCATTTTACAAATTAGGAAACCGAGATGAGCCTGGTCCAAAGTTGTACAGTTGTTCCAGGACTAGAACACAGGTCCCAACATCCAGGCCTATGCTTTTTCCACTATGCTATTCTACTTTCCTTGTAGTTTAGTGTCTCTCACATCTTCTTCATTTCTGCTACAACTACACTGCTTTAGTGCCTTATTGTTATTCCTAAACTAATGCTTTATCCTTCTGTTCTCAACTCTGGTCTCAAATACCCTGAATTTTATTTTGCAAGGTTGATCTTTGCAAAGTACTGCTCAGTTACCTTCAGTAGTTTTCTGTTGGCTAGTTCCTGCAATCTACAACTGAAATGAATCTAAGACTGAGAAATATTTAACGTATATTAAACATCATTTAGCATTGAATGACTTCTCATCTCTTAGGTCTCATTCTTGAAGTGACTTTTCTTCACTGCATTATATGGAGTAGTCATGTTTTGTTATTCTCTCTCTCTCTCTCTATCTCTCTCTCCCCTCCCTTATATCTCTTCCTCCATCTTTCATCTTTCAGTTTTTTATAAATTATCACAATTTATAACTATTTATACTTTTCATTTGCTTAATAATTTCTTTTCTGTCCTCTCCTACTTGATTATAATCTCCATACAGACAGACAACCATGTTTTGTTTATCTTCATTGTATCACCAGGATCTAGGTCAATATCTGGCTTAAACAATAATTTAATGAAGTCTGTTGATTCCTAGCACCATCATTTCTATAATATGCAATACTGCTCATGTCATTTATTCAATTAAAAAGCCACTTTATATTGGACACTGTGTTAGATAGTAGAGATATATACATGAATTAGTATACTTCTCTCAAAATATTTACAAGCTAGTGGAAGAAATAGAAATGTAAACAAATAATTACAGCAATGTGATATGTGCTCCAAATTCAGTTTATACAAACTGCTATTAGAGTACAGAAAGCACACATTTAACTTCCTGGAAAAACAAGATCTTCATGGAGGAAACAGTATGATTCAAGAAAGTATTTCCCATGATGTGGCAACATGTACCACTGAGGTGTGAGCTAAAATAAAATCTTAAGATCCCCAGCTGACGGAATGGAGCCCCTGTTGACCAAGGGGACACCAGAAGAACTTTAAAGCTGAGTTGCTGGCCATGAGGAGAAGGGAAGTCAGACACACCATGTCATGTCCCCTCCCTTTTGGACTTACTCTCTGTAACAAGATACTAAATCATTAACAGGCCTAAGGCCATGCAAGACAAAGCTTAAACCACACCTGCAGGCCATCAATTAACTTAACAGATCACTTGAGTGTCTCCATAAATGCCTTCCCTAACAACCCCCACCCTCCACGGCTTGTCTCTAATTATCAGACATCCTTAACTTAAAACATTTTAAGCCTTTAGACAAATCTTCATTTCTTTAACCAATTACAAATCAAAGATTCTTCAAACTCACCTATAGCCTGTAAGTCCTGCTTCTCCTACCTTTTTGAGCCAAACCAATGTGTGCTTTCCACTCCACATATTGACTTATGATCTCATGTGTAATTCTTGTCTCCATAAATGTATAAAACCAAACTATAACCCAGCTACCATGGGCCCTTTTTCTCAGAACCTCTTGAAAACATGTTCTCCGGGCCATCAGTGCTGGGATTATATCTGTGAGTCACTGTGCCTGGCCAGTTTTATTTTATTTAAATGTAATAACATCACTTTATTATGCTTTTTATTTTTGAAGATTTCTTCTCTTTATAGCAAGTAATTCTGGTTTTACATTTATGGTAGTAATATAACATTTTCTTTCTAAATACATTTGTAACAAGATGTTAAAGGCAGCTCTCTGTGTTCCAGTTTGGTTGAGGCCTCAAAAACTGAGAAGTAAATAATAAATATCAAAATGTCCCTCAAGGATTCTAAAGCAAGCATGCATGGCTTATAGAAGAGGTGGCTGGAAACCAGTTTTAAAAACTTTGTCTTCACACCCCACCTCTAGCATATAAAATAGTTGAATGTGAAGAGATTTGAAGAAAGAATTTCTTTGAAGAAATTGTTGGAGTGCTATGGAATTTTTTTCTTCTTCAACAGCAGGTTTTCATGAGAGGGGCTTTAGAACACCAGTCAGAGAGTTTGAAGTGTGTCCCCTTTCTTTTGTGATAGTGATATAACATTAAACACATTTAGAGGACAATGTAAACACTAGTTTGTAGGACACAGAAACTAGTGCATGATTAATACCTAAAAATGCAGTGGGTTAAAGCTGGACCAAAAAGCTGGGGCAGTAGTGTAGAGGCCCGCATTGGGAGCCAAATATCTTGTCACCTATGGTAGGATAAAGATATTAATTTCAATTTCCTGTGGCTAGATATGAATGCCAAAGATGAGATGTAAGCTGAATCACTTTGGAAGGATATCAATTATCAAGGAGCAGCACTTTGAGGATCATCTCCAAGGAACCCATGAAAACACTGCACCAGAGTGAGTCAGTTTTAAACATCAGACAAGCCCAGCGAAAACCAACATCACATCATAATGATATTAGTCAAGTTTCAAATATGACACAGGTTATAGCTGGTATACAGGGGGAGTTTAATTTTAAAGAAACATTACAGCTTGGATTATTCCAAAGGCTACGACATTTAAATGACTAAGATTGTGAGTCTGATTTGTGATTAAAGGTGACAAGGTATCTTTGTATTAGTCAAGGCTGACTGAAAAAGATCTGACTAAAATTTCATTCCTGGTCAAGGTAATATATAATCCATATAGAACAGATTCAAAGGACAGTAGAAGTTTTAAAATAATACAATTCTTTCATTGTGCTCTATACATTTCTACTTATTCAATGTATTAGTAGTGGTCGAGCACTGCTTTAAGTTTTAAAAAATAAGACTATTTAAAAAAATATTCCAGAAATATTTGGTACAGGTGGTACACACATAACAATAAAATGAAGAAGATGAAATGTGAATGATTCATATTTGGGGAACACTCTATTAAAGCAAACAGTACTGGACTTAGAGTCAGACAGGCCTAAGTTATAATGGTAGCCCCACAGTATATGACCTAAGGAAAGTCACTTAGGTTTCGTTTAGACAATTCACACTGAAAAAGCTGAGGAAGATACATATGTGAGGGGAAACCTGCTAGGAAACATTACATGAATCCAGAAGAAAAATAAAGAGGGCCTCAAATGAGGTGGTTGTGGTGGACTGGCAATAACGGGACCCATAGATGAGAATATAAAACCAACAGACTAGTAGCTGACTGCAAACAGAGGTGAGGCAGAGGAGGGAGTCAAAGACTATTTTCCCAGAGCTAGCACATTCCACTTTATATAACATGTATTTGTATGCTTGTCTTGGCCTATTTCCCCAAATAGATGGCTAAGTCCTTGATGAAAGGATCCTCTCCCTGTCTTTTCTGTCTTCTGCACTAGTCAAGGCTTGATAAGATATTTCTTGGCCTTTTTATTACTATTATTTTATTGATATGTAATAATTGTACATATTTATGTCTATATGTGATATTTTGATACATGCATGCAATATGTAATGATCCTCTAAAATAACACTCCTCAAAGACAACTGTTGCTAATTTCAAAAATGGAAATAATATGAATATTCTGATTAAGTTAACATTTTCTTTAAATATTTGACCATAAAGTAATTCTCCTTTTTATTTTTATTTTATAAAGTATTATTTTAAAATTGACAAATAAAATTGTATATATTTATCATGTACAATGTGATGTTTTTAAATATATATATACATACACACACACACACACACACACACATACATACATGTTGGGATGGCTAGAAATCCTTCTATTCAATAAACTTTCTCTTAGCTATGAGTGACATTTTTTGCTTTTTTAAAAATGTAGTAATTTTGAATTGGTGGTGGACATTATAAAGATTACATTGTTCAGTGTGGATTTTTTGTTGCCTTCTTTTAAAAAGTATTGGACTTTATTTTCTGGCAAGTAATTAAGGTACTTATAGATTGTTGTTGAAGCCACAAGGGTTTTGGTCTAGATCCAGTTGGTCATTACACAAAAATCCAATTATTGAGACAACAAGGATTGCCAAGGAAGAAAGGAATTTTTAATATGACAGACATCTTGTCAGGAGAATGGGAGAAGCTGCCTCAAATCCACCTCTCTGACTAAGGGAGATCATGGGCTTTTAAAGGAGGGGCCACGTGCCTTTAACAGGTCATGGTATAACTAACAAGGGGCTATGTGCATTAGGGCAGATTATGTGCATTGGGGACAGATTGTGGGGAATGGTGAGTCCTCAGGAAGTCTGCCCAGGGGCCTTCAGAATCTTAGCTACTTTGTCTTGCAGAATATCCACCATTTCTATGAAACAACAACTCAAAATGTCAACTAGTTAGTTAAGAGAGAGGATTATATGGGGGAGGGTCATTGAAATTTGTTCAATAAGGGCTGGTTACAAGCTTTATCTTTAGCTTTATCTTTTTGAAGCTTGTGTTTAAGCATCTTTTGTATTCGACAGTTCTAAAATTACTTCCACTCAAAGGCTAATTTAGCACTACTACTAAAGCATGACTCTTACAAGATCTTTACTGAATCACTGAGACTTTCCATTCTGGTTGCTCAGAATTCACATCTCTCCCAGCCCTGTGAGAGTTAAAAGAATTATTCAGCCTAATGGTTCCTGGTAATTCCTTGCCCAGTCTTGTGAGGTTTCATTCTACATATACATACATATGTCTTATATTCATCAGAGAATAAAAATACATTAAAGTGATCCCTTTGCACACTTCTAGAGCTCTTTCTCTCTACAGCTCACTCATGTTCTGAATTTTGTCCTGAAAATTCCAGCTGCCTCAACCTCTCTGGACAAAGATTTTTGTCTCCTCAACACCGTGAGACTGCTGTGTTCCTCTTAGGATGCCCTTTGCTGAGGTATAGTTTGGAAAATATTTTCAGGCAGAAAGTTGGTATGATCTTAGATCTCACCTTTTTTTGTTTCCCTTTTTCCAGGGATTACGGTCCTATGTGACTCTTGTCCTCTGTTTGAAAACAATTGTTTCATATATGCTATCTATTTTTTCTAGTTGTTTATGGTGAGTTGATATGTTTGATCCCAGCTCTTTCATTATAGCCAAGAGTTAAGATCAAAAGTCATAGTCTTTTGAATTAGACAAACCAAGATTCATATCTCTGTCTGATCTCTTTATATACTTGTTACAAGCTGTGCAAACTTTAACAAGTGAGTGAATCTCTTTCAATCTCACTTTTCTCATATGTGAAATGGGGATAATAGCAGTAGCTGCTCCATATGGTTAAACAAGACAGTGGATATAAATCATTCAATACACGGTAGCTGTTATTATTATGATTAGTTCTGGTAGAGAGACATTGTAGAACTATTCACTGCAAATATTCTGAACTCCAATTGGTTTCCTTATCCCTAAAATGCTTCTGAGTCATTTCTTGTTAGTTCTGTAAATTGGTATGGGCTCAGGAATCACAAACTCACTTAAACTTTAGCCAACAATTGTGCTTCTCAAACTGGGGAAAATATGCAGTACTCTTAGGAAGGGCATCTTATATTGATGGAAGCAAACACTTTGGGAGGAAATCTTTTTGAACCACGAAAGAGTAGGCTTGCCAGGTCTTAAAGATAGAGAAATGCTTGTTAATATGGACAATTTCTTGGTTAAGATCCTCTACAAAATACAAGGGGAAGTCTGACATCACCTGTCTGACATACCCTGAGGAACCCCCCAGAGCTGAAGAAAAACAGTGGCACTCTACTTGATCCATGCTGGGACCACAAGAAAATCCTCATGCCCAACAAATGTTTCTTGTATGGACAATTTAAAGATTATCCCGATCTTACTAGAAATAGAAATTAATTTCATTTCAAATACCATTTCTCAATTTTGGATAGAACATACTACTCTGAAAAAAATCATTATGCTGGCTTTTATCCATCTGAAAGATCTTAGGGAGGGATTTGAGGTGAGGAGGAATCCTCTTCCTCCAAGGGATACATTGGTCTAACTCCTTTTTTAGATTTAGGTTTCTAGATTAATTCTTCTTTGTTCAAAGGCTGAAATTTCATTTAGTTTGGAAGGTAACTGGGTATTGCCTCATAGGCAAGACTATTCCTAAATGGATAGGGAACAAGAAAAATCTGTTCATCAAACATTTCAAAACTTCATTTCCATAAGACATATTTAGTTTTCTTATCTTTAAAAGTAATTAAATGTCTATCTACAGCACTGTTTCTAAATATCAACTAAGATAATGTATGTAAAGTGCTTAATACAGTACACGGCTTACTGGAAGTGTTCAATAAATGTCAGCTTCCTAACTTTCCACTCATTGCAGCTCTAACTTCCCAGTGTAACAGTATTTATTGTCCATTCCTCCCCAACAAAGGGTGGAGCTTCACTCTGCAGATTCTGTTCATGAGACTTTCCTTTTCCCCAATTCTAATGCCCAGTTTTCTTTCTCCCGCTTCCCTAATGCTCACACTATGCATTGGGGTAGTTCCTTAAGTGCCAAATTGCATACTTGGATAATTTATGAACATTTCCTAGAGAGAGAAAAATTATACTGCAGAGTAATATCAACATAAATCAAATTTGAGAAAAGACAGAATCCAATTGAAGGGAAATTTTACTTGTTTTCTGACAGTCATCACATGCTTTCAGTGTCAGGAAGGATTTTACTCTATTTTTTTGTGGTTTGTTTATTTGGAAACAACCGAGGCATAACTTTCCCAGATCACTTGATGCATAAGCAAACTGATTTGGCTGACAATATTTGTTCATGCTAAAAAATATAAAAAGAAAATACCCCACAGTCCCTTGTAGCAACAGCAACAGTAACTAGTTTAAAGAACAGTAGCTTCCTGGAAAGGGGATTTAACCAAACTTAAAAAGTTTTGGTGTTGGTCTTTACTCTTGTTTTGGTAATATCATAAAAAGGAAGAGTTGGGGGCTCTATTTGATATAAACTATGCTACTTACAATGAATAGGGAAATCATTCATTTATTCAGGGACACAGATCTCATTAAATATAACGACTGTAAAAAATATTATACCCAGTCACTGAAAAATAACAACCAAAGTGGAGAATGTATCAATTTTTGATGATCTATGCTGATAAAAGGGTTGAACCAGATTGTGGAAGACTTTGAGATCTATAGAAAAAGTCAATCCATGTTCAGCATCCTATGAATAAATATCCTGAATAAATATATCCCAACTATATAGTATCATACTTTGTCAGCCACTTTCTTTGAAATTAGCCAGTATATCTCACAGCTCCATTCTTTAATCAAGTTTCTTTTCCTTCTATAAGTTTATGAAATGTTGTTCAATTGACCCAGTCAGACAAGGTGTTATCTGCAGGTGTCTATAGGTGGAAAAATTGAAGTGTAAAGTGAATACTCTGATAATTTCTCTGAACCCTACTTTGATATTACTTAACCCCACTTTTCATACTGTTTAACTTTAGCTGGAATGAGTTCTTGTTGCCAAGTGGAACACAGTAAGATTCACTTTTAACTGCCCCTTACCCTAATGTAGCCCCAGCCACCTCCTGGAGGCTAAGCTCCAAACAGACTCTGTAACAATGAAAGCAACATCATATATAATAGAAGTGCCACCCCTCCCCCACTGGGGTCTAGAAATTGTCTTTTACTTCAATGCCTAATGGTTTCAGAGGTAAACTTTGCCTTCTGAGTGACTAATGGAACATTTTAAGCTGCTGCTTCCTTATCCAACCTGATTTGTGATACTTTTTCCTA
The DNA here is from genome assembly GCA_963575035.1 of Avahi laniger. NCBI lineage: Eukaryota > Metazoa > Chordata > Mammalia > Primates > Indriidae > Avahi > Avahi laniger. Next base: position 6,051 of record CAUYSK010017242.1, on the reverse strand, counting down.
GGTCGCAGGTGTCCAGAATCCTTTGATTTTCAGGTAGTGATAAAAGATATTGCCCTGACTCCAAGTGACTCCATATATCTTTTATCTGGGCAACTTGATCCTTTCATCAAGCCCCTTTAACTAGGACTAGGTTCTGATTTCTTATATATCTTTCTTTAACATATTTGTTGTGATATAACTTATATACAAAGAACTGCACATATTTAATGTGTACAATTTGATGAGTGTAGACATATACAAACAACCAATGTACCATCACCACAATCAAGGTAATAGACATATTCAACATATCTAAAGTTTCCTTGTGTCTCTGTTTTTATTTTTGTTTATGTGGGTTTTTTATGATAAGAATACTTAACATGATCAATTTTGAAGTGCACAATGCCTTATTAACCATAACCACTATGTTGTACAGCAGATCTCTAGACCTCATTCATCATGTATAAATGAAATTTTACATGTATTGACCAAAAACTCCCATTTCCCCAGCCTGCCAGTCCCTGAAAACATTATTGTATTCTGTTTCTCTGAGTTTGACTATTATAGATACTGCATATACGTGGAATCATGCAGTATTTGTACCTCCCTGACTGGGTTATTTGATTTAGTATAATGTCCTCCAGATTCATCCATGTTGTCAAAAATGGAAATATTTTATTCCTTTTTAAGGTTGAATAATATTCCATTGTATGTGTAGCCCACATTTTCATTAGTCATTAGTCTCTTAATGGGCACTTGGGTTGTTTCCATATCTTGGCTGTTGTGAATAATGCTGAAATGAACACTACAGTTCAGATAGATCCTGATTGCAGTTATTTAGGGTATATAACAAAAAATGGAATTACTGTATCATATGGTAGCTCAATTTTTAATTTTGGAAAGAACTTCCATACTGTTTTCATAGTGCTGCAACATTTTACATTCCCATGTGCTAATCTCTCCACATCCTAACCAACACTTGTTATATTTTATATATATACATACATACATACACACACACACACACACACACACACACACACACAAATTACCATCCTAACATGAGTAAAGTGATATTTTATTGTGGTTTTAACTTGTATTTCCCTGATAATTAGTGATGTTGAACATCTTGTCATATATCTGTTGGCCATTTGTATGTATTCTTTGAAGAAATGTCTGTTCAAGTCCTTTGCCCATATTATAATTGGGTTATTTGTTTTTATGTTATTGAGTTGTAGGCATTCATTACATATTTTAGAAAATAACTCCTCATCAGTTATATGGTTCCTAACATTTTTTTTCCATTCTATAGGTTGCCTTTTCATTTATATGATTGTTTCCATTTCTGTGAAGAAGCTTTTAATTTTTCTGTAGTTCCACTTGTCTATTTTTGCTTTTGTTGCCTGTCCTTATGGTGTCACATTCAAGAAATCATTTTCAAAGTCAATATCAATAAACTTTTCCCCTATGTTTTTCTTCTAGGAGTTTTATAGCTTTAGGTTTCCTGTTAAATCCTTAATATATTCTGAGGTCATTTTTGTGTGTGGTGTAAGGTAAAGGTCCAATTCCATTTTTTACATGTGGACATCCAGCTTTGCCAACATTGTTTATTTAAGAGAATTTCCTTTCCTTATTGTGTATTTTTGGCATACTTGTAGAAGGTCGGTTGACAGTATATGTGTGGGATTATTTTGAGCTCTCTATTCTGTTCCATTGGTTTATATGTCTGTGTTTGTATTAGTATTGTACTGTTTTGATTGCGGTAGCTTTGTAATACATTCTGAAATCAGGAAGTGTGATGCTTTCAGCTTTGTTCTTCTTTCTCAAGATCTTTTTGGTTATTCTGGGTCTTTTGTGGTTCTATATGGATTTTAGGATTCTTTTTTCCATTTCTATAAAAAGACCACAAAGGCAATAACAGAAACAACAAAAATAAATAAATGGGATGTAATCAAATTAAAAAGCTTCCACACAGCCAAGGAAACTATCATGAGAGCAAACAGACAACCTACGAAATGGGAGAAAATATTAGCATGTTACACATCCAATAAAGGGCTGATTCTAGAATCTATATAAAATTCAGGAAAATCAGCAAGAAAAGATCAAACAACCCTACCAAAAAGTAGGTAAAGGACATACAGAGAAACTTTTCAAAAAAAGACAGACTAATGGCCAACAAACATATGAAAAAATGCTCGCCATCTCTAATCATCGGGGAAATGTAAATCAAAACCACAATCAGATGTCACCTATCTCCAGTGAGAATGGCCTTTATCAAAAAGTCCCAAAAATATAAATGTTGGCATGGATTGGAGAGATAAGAATGCTCATATACTGCTGGTGGGACTGCAAACTAGTACAACCTCTGTGGAAAGTTATATGGAGATCCCTCAAAGAGCTAAAAATAAAAATACATTGGATCCAGCAATACCACTACTAGGCATCTACCCAAAGGAAAAAAAGATATTCTATAAAAAAGACATCTGCACTAGAATGTTTATAGCAGCACAATTCACAATGGTAAAGATGTGGAAAGAACCTAAGTGCCCATCAATACATGAGTGGGTTAATAAAATGTGGTATATGTACAGCATGGAGTTCTACTCAGCCACAAAAAAACAATGGTGAAATATCACCTCCTGTATTATCCTGGATAGAGTTGGAGCGCATCCTACTAAGTGAAGTATCACAAGAATGGACAAACGAACACCACATGTGCTCACCATCAAATTGCTATTAACTGATCAACACTTAAGTGCACATATAGTAATAACATTCATCGTGTGTCAGGCAGGTAGTGGGGGAGGAGAGGATGGATATAGATCCACTTAATCGGTGTGGCGCACACTGTCTGGGGGATGGAAACATTTGAAGCTGTGATTCGGGTGGGGCAAATGCAATATATGTAACCTAAACATTTGTACCCCCATAATATGCTGAAATAAAAAAAAATTAAAAATCTATTGGTATTTTGATGGGGCATTGCACTGAATTTTGAGATGGCTTTGGGTAGTATAAACATTTTGGCAATATTAAGTCTTATAATCCATAAACAGGGCATGTCTTTCCATTTATCTTGTGTCCCCTTTAATTTCTTTCATCAATGTTTTGTAGTTTTCAGTGAACAAGTCTTTCACCTCCTTGGTTAAGTTTATTCCTAAGTATTTTCTTTTAATTTCAATAGATTTAGAGGTCCAAGTGGTTTTTGGTTACATGGATGAATTGTATAGTGCTGATGTCTTATTCCTAAGTATTTAAATAGGATTGTTTTCTTTCTTTTTTTGATTGTTCACTGTTAGTGTATAGAAATACAGCTAATTTTTATGTTGATTTTTTACTGTACACCTTCACTTGTTTATTAGTTCTAGCAGCTTTTTGTGGAGTCATTAGGATTTTCTACATAGAGTACCAGATCATGTGCAATCAGAAATAATTAACTTTCTTTCTGATTTGGATTCTTTTCATTTCTTTTGCTTGCCTAATTGCTCTGGCTAGGACTTCGAGTACTATATTGAATAGAAGTGACAAGAGTGGGCATGTTTTTCTTCTTCCTGATCTTAGAGATACAGCTTTCAATTTTTCATCATTGAGTATGATATTACCTGTGGATTTGTCATATATGGCCTTTACTATTTTTTCTATAAATTTATGGGGTACAAGTACAATTTTGTTACATGCATAGATTGTGTAAGGCTTTTATTACTTTGAGGTATATTCCTTCTATACCTAGGGTATTGACAATTTTTAACCAATAAAATTTAAGATAAAAAGTGTTTTGGCTTTTGTCAAATGCTTTTTCTGCATCTGTTGAGATGATTGCTTATTTTTATTCTTTACTCTATTAATGTGGAATATCATATTTATTGATTTTCATATGTTGTACCATCTACACAGTGAGAAATTCCACTTGATCATGGTGTGTGATCCCTTTAATGTGCTATTGAATTCAGTTTACTAATATTTTTTATTGAGGATTTTTTTCACCTATGTTCATCAGAGATATTGAATTATAATTTTCTTTCTTGTAATGTCTTCCTTTGGCTTTAGTATTAGGGTAATGCTGGCCTCAGTAAATAAGTTTGGAAGTATTCCCTTGTGCTTTAGTTTATATATGCACAAGTTTGCATCATAGACAATTTACAGTATCCATTTATCCTGGGACAAATTTATGGGCCAAAGTATCATTAACTCTTCCTTAATTCAGATGCCTTCCAGCCATGAACCTTGGTCTAGATTATAACTAATTTGTCATATTTCTTTGGATTTGGTTTTTTGAACCCTTGTCCCTGCCCACACTACTCCTGGCTTGGTTCAAGCTCACTTCCTTCTCTTTAATACATGCTACTAACATTCTCTATGGCAAAACTTGCACTGTTTATTACATCTTGTCCTTGCTTATTAGAGTCTCTCAAAACAATTTTGAATTGTTAAAGTGGATGTTTAGAGGAAAATAATCAAAGGAGAAAAATAAATATGTCTGAGTTCATAATCAGTTCTTTCTAGAATCTATGAGGACACAGCCTTTCAAATGTCCCAGTGATTTGCCATTTTTCTGAAAGAGCAAAATCCTCACATGAATTTCTGTAATCCATGTCAAGTTCATTAGTTATGGGACTCAATTAAAAAGTGCTGTCATAGACTTCAACAATATAATCAAGAAGCATGTGTTTTGCAGTAGGTTTCTGAATTAGGATTTCCCCAAAGCAGTCCCAGGGACAAGAAATCTAATACAGGTAGATCATTCAGGAGGTGTGGATTCACCACCTCCTGAATGATCTACCTGAATGAAATTCAAGTAAGGAATTGGAAAAATGAGACAAGAAAAGGAGAAAAAAAGTCCATGAAAGGTGCATTTTTCATGAGTAGGTACTAATATGGGTAATGGGATCAGTGTTACTGTTTTTTTAAACTGGCTAAGTCCAAAGTTTGCTTCTTCAAGGAAAGCCATGGAAAGGACTGACAACTTCTCTTGAATACAGGTTTCTGATAACTTTGGAGATTATATACCATTGGAATAAAACAGAATAAACTTCCAGGGCATTAATTAGAAAGCTGATATGTCCATAAATATTGCTACCTCAATCTCAAACAGAACAGAAATTAATTGCAAGGTACCGAATTAAACTTTTTATGATTTTTTTATTTGAAACATCCCTGATTCTTTTGTGTTTTGTTTTCCAGAAGAAAACCTTTTTCCTTATTTTGTGCTATTTATAGCTTACAACAAAGTATATATTTATAAGCAAAATTCGAAGCGTTTATTTTTCTCTCTACTTGATTTCTTCAGAATTCGAAAACTATTTGTGAGTATTCATAATGTATGGCAATACTGCTATTTGCACAAGTTCAATAAGAATCTTTTTTCTTCTATAATAAGACACAATGGAAGACACTGGCTATTTTACCATGGCTTTGACTGGAATGGCATATTTTCAGAGATGTCTAGACTGCATTAAGGAATTAGGATTGACTTTATCAATCAATCGAAGTCTTCTAGAAAAACTGGCCAGGTACCTCATCAATAACATTTCCTGATCCATGGTGAGTAAATAATGTTACTTTCTGAGAGGTCTAGGAACCCCAAGTTACTCTGGGATCTCGAAAATGAGAAATTTACCCAATTCATACAGGTACCTAATGGCACAGATAAATACTCGGCTTGACTCAAGAGGCTTTCAAGTCTAACCTGAGATTCTTTATGAAAAAGTTCCAGCAAAGCCAATTTTAAAAGAAAGAAAAACCTATATGGCTAATAACTATTCTCACTGCATTTAAATTCCAGCCTTATCTGCAATGCCAGCTCATGGAATGAGACACAGCTGTTTAACTATTAATAAATTTGATCTGTTCACATGGATAAGAGACTGGCCAAAAATATATAGAATAATATATTTAGATTTGCTCCAATTTGTCCTAAGATAACATCTCAGGTTTTTTTTTTTTTTTTTTATTTCAGCATAATATGAGGGTACAGATGTTTAGGTTACGTGTGTTGCCCTTGCCCCCCCTCCCCCCCTCAGTCCAGATTTCAAATATGTCCATCCCATTGCGTGGTGCACATTGCACTCTTTG
>CAUYSK010017239.1:0-13921 GCA_963575035.1 Avahi laniger | reverse complement strand
TTGCCTATATGAAATTTTTATATTGGGCCCATTTCTAAGTCACCCTGGAATTCATATCCACTGCACATTCTTTTTACCCATCCTCTAACAATTTACCTTTGTTTTTTTTGTTTGTTTTTTTTTGAGACAGAGTCTCAATCTTTTGCCTGGGCTAGAGTGCTGTGGCGTCAGCCTAGCTCACAGCAACCTCAAACTCCTGGCCTCAAGCAATCCTCCTGCCTCAGCCTCCCGAGTAGCTGGGACTACAGGAATGCGCCCGGCTAATTTTTTCTATATATTTTTAGTTGTCCAGTTAATTTCTTTCTATTTTTTTAGTAGAGATGACGTCTCGCTCTTGTTCAGGCTGGTCTCAAACTCCTGAGCTCAAATGATCTGCCCACCTCGGCCTCCCAGAGTGCTAGGATTACAGGTGTGAGCCACCGTGCCCGACCTGAAGTTGAGAACTTGTACAGCAGACGATCTTTAAAGTTCATTCCTCCAACAAATATTTCTTGAGGGCCTACTATGTGCCAAGCTCTGGGAATCCAACAATGACTAAGACACGATCAAGTTCCCTGAGATATCATGGAGATTATATTCCCATGGAAGGAAACAACCCTCCAACATGGGAACAAACAATGACATATGGTGGTACCTGTATGAAGGAAATAACACAGGTGAGACAGAAGTGGCTGGGAGGAGGTTTGGACCTCAGATGTTCAGAAGGGCCTTCTTCCAGGAACAGTGTTATGGGTTGAACTGCATTCCCCCAAAAGACATGGTGGCCTTCGAATGTGATCTTATTTGGAAATAGGGTCTTTGCAGATATAATCAGTTACGTTGAGATTAAGTCACACCAGAAAAAGGTGTCTTTGTAAGAGAGGACACACAAAGACATGCACACAAGGAAGAAGACATGAGACAAGACAGATGGGAGTGACGCAGCGGCGAGCCAAGGAACGCCAAGGATTGATGGCCACCGCCATTGAGCTATGAAGAGGCAAGGAAGGATTCGACCTGCAGTCCCAGAAGAAGCAAGGCCCTGCTCACACTTTGCTCTCAGATTACCAGACACCAGAAATCTAGAGATGTGAGAGAATACGTTTCTATTGTTTAATCCACTCAGTTTGTGGTTACGATAGCCCTAGGAAACGAACACAGGTGTCATCTGAACCCAGGCTTGAGTGATGAGAAAAAGGCAACCGTATGAAGATTCAGAGGGAAGAATGTTCCATGCAAGGTCAGGAAAAGAGCAGGCAATGGCTGAGAGTACGGATCCAGGGCGCCGAGAGAGGTGTGACTGGAAATCCAGGCAGGGGCAGATCTTGGAGGACTTTGCAGGGGAGGGGAGAGAATTGGATTCAATTAGCTTGGAGGCGGTCGTGTCACACGAGAGACAAAAACAGCTGTCATGAGAGGCGCCCAGTCATAGAGGGCAGGAATCTCGGATGTGTTAGTTGCAGTACATAATAATGACATGTGAGATGACAGGGCCCTCTCCGCGCTGCGCGGCCCTGCCCCCGACCTTGCTGGACGGTCGACGTCAGCTCCAGCTTTCTGGGGCGTTGGCTCTGGCTCCGGTGGGGCAATGTTTAGGGATGGGTGAGCTCTCACCTCCCCCAAATCTCCTTTCTCCCCCCCAACCCCAGACACTACCAACACCCACAATCTAAGTAAAATAAGCTCTGAAAATGCAGCCTGCAGACCAGCTCCCCAGCTCCTCCCAGAAGAGAGAGATTCTGGAGGCCCACAGGCACTCCCAAGGGGGCAGCGACAGACCCTGGCAAGACTTCAAGTCTGCACAGCCCAGGCCATGCGCGCAGCGCGCGGGGGCGGACCCGGGACGCGTGCGCGTGCGCGGGCCCCGCCTCCCCGGCGAGCGGGTGGGGCGGGTGCCGGGGCGGGGCCGTGACGTCAGGTGCGCGCGTGGCTCCGGCTGCGCAGGAACAGCTGGTACCTCGGAGGGCGGCCGGCGAGCGGGCGGGAGTAGGGTGCGGGTGGCCGGCCGGGCCGCGCTGCACGAGCAGCCGCCGCCGCCTTGCACCATTCATTGCACCATGTCCGGGCCGCTGGAGTGCTGCGAGCGCGAGTGGCACGAGCTGGAGGGAGAATTTCAGGAATTGCAGGTAGGGCCAGGCCACCTGGTCCCGCAACTCTGCTGACCGCGGCGCAGTGCCTTCCCCTTCTTGCTCCCCAGGCCTGGGCGGTGGGGACAGTCAGGACCCAGGCAGTGTCCCTGGGTAGGCCCTGGAGACTGGTGGTCGGCGTGCACTAGCCGCCTCCCACCTCCCAGCGCTTCAGTTCTTCGTCCACATGGGGCGCCCGGTCGAAGCCCCCCATTCCCTCCCGCCTTCTCTAAGGCTCTGCTCCGCGCACCTGCTTCGCTGCAGAAAGTTGGTATGTGGCCTCTGAAGCAAGTTCAAGGCGTGTCCATGTGGGGGAGACCCCAGCGGGGTGGTAGGTGCTAGGGCTCCAAGAGAACAGCCCAGCCCCCAGCTCTGCGGGAGTCTCTTCTAGCCCTACGCCCACCCGTCTGCTTTTGGCAGCCACACTCTCCCTCTGCTCTGGCAGGGCAGCCCTCTCCTGCAGCTCCATTTTGGGAGATGTACTTAGGAGCCATTCACCTTGAACCTCTAGGTTGTGCTTGGGGATTAGGGACCCCTATTTCCTGTCTTGGGGGCTCTCCTGGTGTGCCCGCCTCTGTGGCGCTGCTGCAGGCTGAGTTTGGTGTTGTGGATGGCCTCCGTCAGTTCTGACAGCTGGGTGGCCTCACCCAGTGATAGAGGCTGCTCCCAGCCCTACCCCTCTGGCCCGGAGCCTGATACAGGGTGGGGTGAGGGTGGATATAAGGGAGGTCCTTTGAGAGAATGGCATTGCCACTACAGGTCCTGGCAGGAGTAGTTGTTCCTGATAGGCGGTTCAGAGAGGCTTCAGCTACCTACCCTGGTGACTAGAGATGCCTCAAGAAACCTTGGGGTTGACCAAGAGGGACTCAGGGACCATTTTTGGAGATGGGGCTGCTCCCTCTCCAGCCATGGGATTGTTTGTTCTCTTGGGGTTTGTGCTCTGTTTGCCTGAAACCACATGGCACACCCCCACCCCAGTCCTCTCCTTGCCTCAGTTGGAGCAGTGATATTTCCCTGTCCATGTAGCTCTTATCTGCTCTCAGTTGGCCTCCTACGGTGTCCAGAGGATGTTGGCAAGGCTTTCTCTGGTGAATCCTTCTAGATAAGCAGCTATGGGTTCTGATGAATAGTGGGGTGCGAAAGAGACTGGGCAGGAAGAGGGGTGCTGTTTCAGGCATGAATGAGCAGAGGGTAAGATACCCAGAAGTGTCATCCCTTTTGTGGCCTGTCCAGTGTGTGTGGGTTGGTGCCCTCTTCTTCGGGACCCACTCAGTTCCCAGGGGGTTCCCTTTCATGGAGATGGCTCAGCCACTTCTTCATGCTTTGTCCTACTGGGCTCTGAGGTCACATTCAGCTGTGGAGCCACAAAGTGGGTGTTAGGGTTGGGAGTGGGAGAAGGGAAGAGCTTTGCTGTATGCAGCTTTTGTTGTTCATCATTCCTTTCCCTTGTCCTGCGTTGGAGGAAGAGGAGAAGAGAGAGGAATCTTAACACTTCAGAGCTATGCAATTAATGCAATTAGCAGCAATTAGATAGCAAGTCTTGGCAGGCAAGGATTGCAAAGGAGTTGTTTGATTTGTTTTGTTCTTACATGTTTTGGATGCTCAGGTGTTTTAGTGACTGAGGAACTGGGAACTGGATCTCTTCCCCTGGTGCACAGCAAGAGCTGAGGAAGGTATGACTCGGTGGAAACTGATGTCCCCTGCCCAGTTCTGTAGGATGAGGGAATTGGAGTGGACTGGATACACTTTGGGAAAGGGGGACCCTGCTGGCTGCAGACTTCAGTGGTCAGCTGCTGGGTCAGAGGCCAGTGATAGATGGCCTCCCAGGGGTCAAGGTCATAGGCTGGAGCAAAAACCACCATCTACATCTTCAATTCACAGATAGGAAACTGAAGCTTGGACACGTTTCAGTCCAACACAGCTATTTAGTGGTAAAGCTGGGGCTAGAACTTGGTTCTCTAAATGTCTCTGCCTTCTCACTCTCCCCCTCATATTAAATGTGAGAGGTCTGAGCTCCTGAGATGAAGGTCTCTGGAATTATGCACATAATAAGTATGGTGGAAATGTGTTGGACAGAGTTTCCGATACGAGGTATTTGTTGGGGAATAAGGAGGTAACAGCAGATAAGTAGGTGGCGCATTGGAACTAGGAAGGGTTTTTCCCCCCCACTGGAAAATCCTGCTCTATTTTAATTTCCCTGTGTCTGCCTTAGAATCTGGGATTTGTGAGTTTCATGTTTATATTCTTTGATTCGGGGGTGATGTATAATATCTTTGTGTTTTACCTCTTTCCCTTTTTATGTGAAGAAAAGAAAGAGGAAACCTAAGTCTTAGACTCTAGAGGATTTGAAAGGTCTTTGGAATTTCCTCCCTGTGCCCTCCCACCAAAAAAAACCCCCAACATAATCTCTGGGACTTTCTAGAGGAAAGGAGCAGTTTTCTTTAGACCGTGATTTGCATCTGTCAGGGCCTTGCTGAACTCTGGGGCACAGCTGAGTCTCTTGAAGACTTAGTTTCTGGGTGGTCGGGGTTTTGGCCATGCTGGGGAATTGAGTGTTAGTCTGAAACCAGCGTGCGCTTGGCCTCTTGGCCTGTGGTGTGACCACAGAAGGTCACTTACAGACACCGTGGCAAGTAATTTAATGAGCATTTCCTGTCTTATATCACTGGAAACCTGACCTTGTCCCTCCCAACCCAAGAAGGAGGTGGCCTGTAGCGGCTTTTCCGTAAGCCTGTTCTCACGGGGATATAGAAGTCTTGTAGACCAGTGAAATGTGCATCCCTCCGGCTGCTGCGCGTGGACAGCAGGGAGGCAGGCTGACAGCAGGAAGCTCAGCATCATTTCATGCATACCCCTGTGAAACAGATCCTGTCGTCTCCATTTTACCCAAGGTCACACTACCTGTAAGTGCTCGAGCCAGGACTCAAACCCAGACTGCTGGACACCAGAGTTTGTGCTCTTAACCACTACCCAGGGCAAATCCGTGCCTGGAGTATTCTTCTGTTGGCTTCTGTTTCTCTTCCATCTCGGCTTGCCTTGTGGGCCTCCTTCTTTAGTAGCAGGAGTTGTGCAGTAAAAACACTGGACAGAGTCAGGATTCCTGGGTTCAGAAATCCTGTCACTGTCTAGTCTTTGCCAAGCCATCTCTCTGAGGTCGAGTTTATCTAGAAAACAAAGACTGGCAGTCACAGCAACAACAGCAGCAGCAGCAGCTAACCATGTGATTACATGTATGTGATACAGGGAAACATGGATAATCCTGTTTAATCTAAATGACAACCCTGTTTTGTAGATGAGATTGAAACTAAGAAATGTTAAGTAACTTGAAAGTCATGGAACTAGGCTTTGAACCCAGCCCTGCTGTATAACTCAGAGACTTGTTGGGTCCCTGGATCTTAGTGGGCTCCAAAAGTATCTTGAGACCCTTAGCTCTAGAAGAAAACTTTTGAACTTGCGGAATCTCTTTTCATTGGTATAGTGCTTTCACACAATGCATTAGTTAGGATTCTTAGTTGTAAGTGATAGAAACCCAGTTTGATTGGTTTTAAGCCAAAAAGGGGGTTTATTGACTCAAGTCCAGTGGTAAATGGCTTCAGGCAGGGCTGGAGCCAGGAGCTCAAATAATGTGTGTGTGCGTATATGCCAGCTTCATTCTCAGGCAGTCTCTCCTATGTTGTGACAAAAAGGGCCACTGGCAGCCCCCTGCTGACATCCACTAGCTTAGCAGCTTAGCAAACTCAGAAGAAACAACATCTTTTCCCCTTGTGGTTTCAGCAAGAGTCCCAGGGCTGACTCTCATTGGCCCAGCTTGGGTCATGTGATTATCCCTTACTTAACCAGTCACTGTGGCAAAGATTGGCCAGGCCTTGGTCACGTGTCTGCTCCTAGAAGCGTAGTGCTACCCACATTACGTAAAATAAGGGAAGGGATGGTCCCACGGAGGAAAATCAAAATACTGGTAGTAAAAAAAAAAAGAGAGAGGGATGCTGGCTAGGCATCTTTTGGGGGGGTGAGTAATGGAAATTGTTTATATCTGTGATTCCCAAACTATGTACCAGGGCACCCCCAAGGTGCTACAGTAAGCTCATAGAGGCATTATGGGATAAGTTAAATTTTCAAGGGAAACATAGTGACATCTGTCAGACACTGCTTAAACTGCTGCCTTGTGGGCAGTTCACAGTTGCACATTAGGCCACACTACTTTCTTTTTGATGATGTCACATCTTTGTAAAGGTGCATAGCATGTTGCACGTATCTCATCTCCTACCCCTTTCACATTTGGGGAAACTGAGGCATAGAGAGATTATATAACTCAGCTAATAACTAAGTGGCAGACTCCAGATTTGAACTCAGGCTGTCTGACTGCAGAATCTAATCACTTAACCATTATGTTATTCTTCGTCCAAATGCCTGACGCCCATGGATATACCCCCAGTGGCTGCTCCTGTAGCAGACAACACCAGTGGATTCCAGCATGTGACTCAGGATCTTTCTCAATACAGAATTGATATTCTGTAGGTGAAGTCACCCTGCCATCCTTGGGAATGTTTCTATGGTGATGAGTCCTGGTTAAGTTAGCATCTGAGAATCTATTTGGAGTTGATTCTTAGAAAGAGAGCTGTATAAAAAGAATCTCTTGAAAATTTACCACCAGCAAGAGGCACAGCTATAGGGCCATGGTGGTGGCCATGGCGGTGGCCGTGGCTCTGTCACGGCTGACAGGATTGCCCACCAACTTTGGACGCTCCTGGGCCACAGCCCTGTCTGTAAATGCCGTGCGATGCCTCTGCTTGGCAATTCCTGCAGCAAATGTTGACTCAGGAGGTCTGACTCCCCAGTTCTGGATCTCACGACTCAGCCCGGGTGTGTTAAGAAGGCGTCTCCACATGTTTCACAGCCACGCTGGGACCTAGAGTCATTAGCCTCATCCTCCCACTGGGGCAGAGCTCGGGGCCTTGGCGAACAGGAGGGGTGGCAGAGATCTCTGAGTCCTCCAGTGGAAACTGGCTCGTTTGTGTCCTCTGCACGCGGAGCGTGGTAATTAGATGTGTAGGAAGGATGCCGTAGGCATCCAGCTCACAGAGCTAATGTTAGCACTTCTCCTTTTTTTAGTTTTTGGAAATGGAATCCCCCTCTATATTTTTATAAGTAATACATATCCACACAGTTAAAAAATTTAAATAGCAGACATGTATAATACTTTTTTAAACACTCTTTTGTAACAGCTAAAAACTGTAAACCTAAATTCCATCAGAATGGATAATTACCCTGAACACCCATGGAATGGAGTGTGGCTAGGAGAATGAATAAACTGTCTATACTCAATATATTAAAAAGAGAATGAATAAACTGGAGCTGCATGTATCAACAATGAGCAAAAAGTTGCAGAAGCATAGGTACAATGTGGTATTTGTAATAAAGGTATTATCCAAACACTCCAAACAATACTGTGTATTACTTAATGATACATATGTATGTAGTCCAAGTATAAAGACTTGCAAGGAAGTGATGAAGACCGTAGGGCTGGGCGTGATCGATGGAGCCCATAATCCCAGCACTTTGGGAGGGGAGGTCAGAGGATCGTCTGAGGCCAAGAGTTCAAGACCAGCCCAAGCAACGTAGCAAGACCCCATCTCTAAACAAAATTTAAAAATTAGCCAAGCATGGTGGTACGTGCCTGTAGTCTCAGCTACACAGGCGACTGAGGCAGGAGGATCACTTGAGGCCAGGAGTTCGAGGCTGCAGTGAGCTATGATCATGCTCCTGCACTCTAGCCCGGGTGATGGAGTGAGACTCTGCCTGTTAAAAGAACCCCAACACTCTACAATAGAGATTCAGACAGGACCCTGGCAAGAAGCAAATAGCTGCCTCAGAAAGGTCTCTCTCAAGAGAAGGGGTGGTTTACAGAAGTGTAGGCAGTTTAATGGTGAGGACCCCTGAAGCTAAACCCAACTCAGGGCAAAGCAGGGGATCCCAGGAGGTGCAGTTCACAGGGATCAGCCTCCCAGGGCACAGGGAAGACAGCTGATCTGGGGTGGGCATGGGCTGCAGAGGTTGCCATTGTAAGGATCCACCTCTCTGGGGGCAAAGGCTGGGAATACCACCTAGGAGGGATGCATGGGGCTGCTCAACTCTTTATTCCTTAAACTGAGAGTGAGAAGATGAATGCTAATTACATGATTTTCTACTTTTCTTTTGTATGCCTGAAATATTTCATAATAAAATAAGCAGGAGACCAAAAAATAATGCCGTAGTACCAAAAGGTTCATAAAGAAAAACGGCTCTGTAGGTTCCCTGTTAGTGATTTATGGATCAGGACCATGCACACAGCATTTACAGCAGAATCGAGTAGTAGACTGTGATTGTGTCTTCTCTCCCGTAAAAATAAGTGTCTTCACGTTCGATTCTTTACTGGTAGTGTTTTTCTTATAATTATCCTCTTTCCCCCCAAACCCCCGTTTTAGGTATTCTATCTAGTGTGCTTCTGTTCGGGTTGGTCTTGAACTAGACAGTGGGGGTCGGGACTTGCTTTGGGCCGCAGAATGGAGTCTTTTCTTCTGCAGCTGCCTGTCTGCTTTGGTGCCCGCAGCACTCGGGTTATTTTTAGAGATAGTGACTTGATGTGGGAATCAACCCATTTAATAAGCTGGTGTTCGCTGCGCCGCCTGCAGAGAGCTGACTCCCAGTTTGGGGTGAGTGTCTCCTGTGTTCCAGTCTACTGCTGCCAAGGTTAGAAATAACAGTAACAGTTTGGCAGTTTGACATTTTCTTTAAAAGTTAGAAATTTACCATACGACCCAACAATTCCATTCTTAGGTGTCTACCCAAGAGAAAGGAAAATTTCTCGAATGTCCAACAACCAGTATATCTGTGCATTTTTATTGCTGATTAGCAATAAAAAAAAATCACTGATACGTTTTACAACATAGATAAACCTCAAAAACATTATGCTAAGTCAGAGAAGCCAGATGAAAAGACCACATATTGTATGATTTCATTTATATGAAATATACAGAAAAGATAAAACTGTAGAGACAGAAGGCAGATTAGTGGCTGCCAGGGATTGGGAAGGAGACATGAGGCACGACTGCTAAGGGGCACCGGGGATCTTACTGGGTGTTAGGAGGTTATAACACTGCGTATGCAGGTGATCGTACAAGTTGGCAAATGTATAAAAGTCACTGAATTGTACACTTCAAATGGGTAAATTTTATGGCCTGTAAATTATATATCGATAAAGTTGTTTAAAATAATGCTTTAGGGCTGGGCGTGATAGCTCATACCTGTAATCCTAGCACTCTGGGAGGCTGAAGCAGGAGGATACCTTGAGCTCAGGAGTTCCAGACCAGTCTGAGCAAGAGCGAGACCCCATCTCTACGAAAAATAGAAAAATTAGCCAGGCGTGGTAGCATGTGCCTGTAGTCCCAGCTACTTGGGAGGCTGAGGCAGGAGGATTGCTTGAGCCCAGGGGTTGGAGGGCGCAGCGAGCTGTGATGATGCTGCTGCGCTCCAGCTGGCACAACAGGGTGAGACTCTGTCTCAGAAAAAATAAATAATAATAATAATGCTTTAGGTTCTTAGTTTGGTAGAAAAACACCCAACATGGAGAGAGATGCATTATTGAGTGCCTATTTAGTTCTTGCTTGGTGAAAGAATGATTCGACTAGGCTCCCAAGTTCTTGGTTTGGGGATCTTTGAGATGACAATGCCCCAGTCAAGACCAGGGTAACAATGAGTCCAAGGTTCGTGGCTTCTCTTCTTAACTAGTGTGGTTAACTTTGCCCAGAGGGAAAGTTCTGTTCTTTGCCATATTAATCTGGATTTTGACACTTGCCTGTGAAGACACTTTACCCAAACTGGGAAAGGGCACGTGTTTGCTTGTGGAATTAAAGGCGCACTGCCTCCAGGTGCCAGCAGATCCAGGAGCTCACGTGAAGTCTTTAGGGTGCAGCCTTCCTCTGCCTCTCTGCCCTGTTTTCCTAAGTTGGGTTTGTTCTCAGGCAGGGTTCCCCCAGCATTGGCAAGATGGCCCTATGAGCCCTGGGTTCCCACCCTGCTGCCTTCAAAACTAGTGGGAAAAGAGTTTCTCTTTTTCAGCATTTCTCATGGAAGCCACACCGCTGAGTTTCATGGGTTCCAAATGCCCATCTCTGAAGTAGCCAGCTGGGTCAGGAGCCTGATGTTCTGACCAGCCAGGCCTGGTCATAGTCTCTCTGCTGCAGCCCCAGGGCAGGGCCACCCCTGCTCCTAGCCAGATCTCATGGACTGAGTGCGGGGGAGGGACAGGTCTCCAAAGAAACTGTGACCATAAGGGGAATAGCCGCCTGGTTTGCAAAAACAACAGAAGGCCTCCATCTGGCAGACTGCTTCCACGCAAGGCCAGGGTTGTTTGGATGAGAGGAAGGATTGGATTACCTCAGTTGGCTCATCCTGCTCTTGGAAAAAGTATCTCAACACGCCTGTAAATTTAGCGACTCAGGAGGCCTAGGCGGGAGGATTGCTTGAGGCCAGGAGTTCGAGGTTGCAGTGAGCTATGATTGTGCCACTGCACTCCAGCCTGGGTGACAGAGCGAGACACTGTCTTTTAGAAGAAAAGAAAAGGAAAAGGCTCTCAAAGCACAGGTCTAATGGAGGGTCCACTGGAGACACTCTCACGTCCCGAGAGTAGCCAGGGGCTCCAAGGGAAGACAGAAATGATACGCCCTCCATCTGCCAGCAGCACTCTGTGCACAGCGCATCGAGATAGCTGCTGTGAAGCGGCTGTGTGGTTCACGAAAGGACAAATGCTGTGTGGTTGCACTTCTATGAGGTACCAAAGAGGAGTCAAAATCAGAGAGAAAAGTAAAATAGTGATTGCCGGGGCCGATGGGAAGGTGAAATGGGGAGTTGGACAGGTGGAGAGTTTCAGTCTGGCATGACGAAAAGGTCTGGAGAGGGCTGGTGGCGATGGCTGTACAGTCACGTACCATGTAACTACGTTTCAGTGGAAGAGGGACCGCAGGTACAACAGTGGTCCCATAGGATTTTGATACTGTATTTTTACTGTACCTTTTCTGTGTTTGTATATGTTTAGCTACACAGACACTAAGCACTGTGTTACAGTTGCCTACGGTATTCAGTGCAGTAGCATGCTGTTCAGCTTTGTGGTCGAGGAGCAAGAGCCGTACCGTATGTCGCAGGTGTGTACGAGGCTGCAGTGTCTAGGTTTGTGTAAGTGCACTGTGAGGTTCGCATAATGACATTTTCACCTAAGGACGTGTTTCTCAGAACATATCCCTGTCATTAAGTGACTCGTGACTGTAAGATAGTGTGAATGTACTTACTAAAATAATAATGCTACTGCATTGTACACTTAAAATGATTAAGATGGTAAATTTTATGTTGTATGTATTTTATCATAATTTTTAAAATTTAAAAATAGTTAAATGTTATGTATATTTGGCCAGGTATGGTGGCTCATGCTTGTAATCCCAGCACTTTGGGAGACTGAGGTGGGAGGATCATTTGAGGCCAGCCTGGGCAACATAGTGAGACCCCCGTCTCTACAAAAAATATAAAAAAGAATTAACCAGGCCTGGTGGCACTCACCTATTGTCTTAGCTATTCATTCAGCAGGCTGAGGCTGGAGGATTGCTTGAGCCCAGGAGTTGGCATTTACTCAGAGCTATGATGATGCCACTGCACTCCAGCCTGGGTGACAGAGCGAGATCCTGTCTCTTAAAAAAAAAAAAAAAGTAAGGATCCAAGAAATGAATTGATAACCTTTGCCACTGCTTGTGAGACTGTCACGAGGGTGGGATCCGCAAAGCCTGGGCGTGGGTGAGGAATGCCTGGGGGCGGAGCATGTGTCACACCAAGGCCCTTGTTTCTGACTCCCCCACCCCATGTTGTCTTCCTGTGACTGGCAAATCCTGAGCCTGGAGCCGAGGCTGGGAGCAGAGTAGGAGTGTGTGACCCTCCTGTATTGCTTCTCCCCCTGCTCCCCGAAGTGGCTCTGGCCAATGGCAAGGCAAGAGAACTGCAGGGCAGCAGGAATGACCTCATTTACCAGGGGACAGAATTATGGGATGGCCCATGGACTTCCCATCCCTACCAATCTGAATATCACCAGTGGAACGTTAGAAAAGTACCTGGAAAAAATTAAATGTTAATAGCATTGAGAGTCGCTTAGGTGTGGACAACACTTGTTCTGTTCCAGCTGTGGGTGGGAGTATAAATTGGTACAGCCACTCTGCAGGGCAGTTGGCCAAGATCTTTTAAACAAGCCTGTACCCTCTGACCCAGCAATTTCTTTCCTCTTCCCCAGGAGAATCTTCCCCAGAGAGGGCAGTGCAAGGGCATCATTCAACGTTGTATTGTTGGTTATAGTCAGAGCCTGGAAGCAACTTAAATATCCAGCAAGAGGGGAATGGCTATTTAATTTATTTAGTTTATTAGTATATCTGTACTGTGAAATACTGCACAGTACTAAAAAGAGTGAGGTACATCCATATATTCATATGTGGGTGGATCTTCAAGACATGTTATTGAGTGAGAAAAGCAAGTTATGAAATTATATATATATTCTGATACTATTAATGTATTATTATTATTTTTTGATACAGAGTCTTGCTCTGTTGCCTGGGCTAGAGTGCCATGGCATCAGCCTAGCTCACGGCAACCTCAAACTTCTGAGCTCAGGCGATCCTCCTGCCTCATCCTCCCTAGCAGCTGGGACTACAGGCACGTGACACCACGTCCAGCTAATTTTTTCTATTTTTAATAGAGATGGGGTGTCACTCTTGCTGAGGCTGGTCTCGAACTCCTGAGCTCAAGCAATCCTCCTACTTTGACCTCCCACAGTGTTAGGATTATAGGCGTGAGCCACTGCGCCTGGCCACTATTAATGTATTTTAAAGAGACAAAAGTGTGTGCTTTAGGGTCTAAGCAATGCTGCTATAACAGAGAGATTGCAACATAAAGTGACTTAAATGAAGTAGTTTCTTTCTTCTCACATGGCAGTGTCGACGGAGGCGTGGTCCAGGGTGAGCAGTGCTTCAGGTATCTGTTGCTGTGTAAAACGACAATACCTGAACGATGCTCATGGATTCTGTGGTCAGGAGTTTAGACAGCGTGTGGTGGGGAGGCCTGACTGTGCCTTATGAAGTCTGGGGACTTAGCTGGGGCTGGACTCATTTCTGTAGGTGCACGTCTGGCACCTAGGCTGAAATGACAAGAAGATTTATTGGAACTGCTGATTGGAGGGCCTGCATGTGACTTATGTGCGGTTAGAGCTGCAGTAGAGTATGGTGGCCTCAGGGTAGTTGGACTTTTTCCTCCAAGAGCAAGTGTTGCATCAAATGGGGTGGAAGCCACATGACCTTCAGTGACTTCCTCTCAGAAGTTGTCTAGTGTCACTTCTGCCGTATTCCATCGGTCAAACTAGTCAGCCTACCTAGATTTCGGGAGGAAACGAAGACCCCGTCTCTGCGTGGGTGAGGCATGCTAAAGAATGGGTGGTTGCCGGGCGCGGTGGCTCACGCCTGTAATCCTAGCTCTCTGGGAGGCCGAGGCGGGCGGATTGTTTGAGCTCAGGAGTTCAGACCAGCCTGAGCAAGAGCGAGACCCCGTCTCTACTAAAAATAGAAAGAAATTAATCGGACAACTAAAAATATATAGAAAAAATTAGCCGGGCATGGTGGCGCATGCCTGTAGTCCCAGCTACTCGGGAGGTTCAGGCAGGAGGCTCGCTTGAGCCGAGGAGTTTGAGGTTGCCATGACTATGATGACACCACTGCACTCTACCCTGGCCTCCAGCGATCCTCCCGCCTCAACCT
>CAUYSK010017236.1:0-45321 GCA_963575035.1 Avahi laniger | reverse complement strand
TGAGCTGAGGTGGAGCTGAGGTGGTGATGCTAGCTCTGGGGAGCAGCTACAAATACAGATTGTCATTAGCAGAGAGGTTTGACTGCACAATAAATGCAATGCACCTGAATCATCCCCAATCCATCTCCCCAATCTCCCAGTCTGTGGAAAAATTGTCTTCCATGAAACTGGCCCCTGGTGCCAAACAGGTTGGGGACTGCTGGCTTAAGAGTATGGACATGTTCTAAAGGGGGTGAATTTGACTCAGTTATGGCATCGAAAAGATATGACTTGTACATGGAGTTAGGAAACATGGGACAACCAAAATAAGCATTATGGGTAAAGTACATGAAGACTCTATTGTTTCCTGAAACTGTAAAACATTTGCTAGGTTCTAAGTTCAAATTTCTCAAAGTCACACTTCTGTTTCTTACATAAGCTGAGTTTTAACTGGTCAAATTGTCTTAACCTAGGTTCCCTGAAGTTTATCTAGTATTCTGGAATTTAGGAAGCCAAGAGGATTTTTCAGGTCACTAACATCGTTTAGGATTTGACAGCCTGAAGGAGGTTTCTGTTGGAGGATGATATGCAGGAATGCCCCATAGACATAAAACTAATTCATGTAAAAAACATTTTATAAAATACATCTTTTCATGGTTGATTCTCCCACTAGGTATAATTTTACCCTATTAAAGAACCGATGGTTATTAATAAATATTACTTTTGAACACACATATATATATATGTTTATGATTTTTAAGAGTGCCTGATGGAGTCGTTTTGCTTTTACTTGAAAATTTTAGGCTCCCTCACTGCAAAGACACTGTTTTACACATTATTTATCATTTACTCAGCATCTATCATAAAGCCTGACACAGTGGACAATAAATATTTGTTGAATTTTGGGTTAGTATTGGATGACTATTGTGCCTGTGCCAAAACTTCCATCAACATTTCCAAACAGCTCTGGTCAAAATTGAAAAAGGAATTTGAGAATTATTTGGAAAGTTAGAAAGAGCTAGTGTGAATCAGACACTGACTGCTATCCACAAAGTGATGTAAAATCACCAATAGATTGTTGAGAATATATAAGCAGTAGACGTTAGGTGAAGAGCAAAGAGATAATCATGAGAGCATGAAATGTTGAAAGGCGGATTTTTAATTCTCTAAGTTATTCAGTTAAACCAAGAAAGCAGCCCCTCCCTCAGAAGATAACAAGAGATGTAATGGAACAAAAAGAAATATTTATGGGAAGAATAAGGATTTTTCAGTAACTGCAATATACTGATGGTAAGCTTATTTAAATATTACAGGAGGGGGAAAAGGATTGCAGTAAGGTAACCAAGAAAAGAGACGAGTTGTGGTTTTACTTGCTTTCCTTTTTCCCCAGAATATTTCCTTGGTTTTGCAAAGTTTTAAGGCAAAGGATTTGAATATATTTTCCTTTACAAACTGACAGTGGACAGAGATGTCAGTAACGTCCTGTAGGATAAAAGCATAGTTGAGTGACATAGATAGGAAATACTGGCCGGTGGTAAAGTTTGAGATAACAACGACGAAGATGCAGAAGGAGGAAAGGCTCCATGCAAGACTTAATGAGAGGTGAAGTCACCAGCACATAGCAGTAAGTAAGAAGGGGGCTGAAGAAATTTGAAATATGAAAGACAAAAGCCTGGGATACATTCCCAGAAGTAGAAATTTGGACTTTGGGGAAGCTGTTCAGTTGATGAAGTGACTTATTTTAAGGTCAGTTTCTTCAGTACATTTTCTTTTTTTTTTTGAGACAGGGTCTCACTCTGTCACCCAGGCTAGAGTTCAGTGGCATAATCATAACTCATTGAAACCTCAAACTCCTGGGCTCAACATATCCTTCTTCCTCAGCCTCTCCAGTAGTTGGGACTACAGGGAACACACCACCACACCCAGCTATTTTCTATATTTTTTTTTTGAGACAGAGTCTCACTTTGTTGCCCTTGCTAGAGTGAGTGCCATGGCGTCAGCCTAGCTCACAGCAACCTCAGACTCCTGGACTCAAGTGATCCTTCTGTCTCAGCCTCCCGAGTAGCTGGGACTACAGGCATGCGCCACCATGCCCGGCTAATTTTTTCTATATATTTTTAGCTGTCCAATTAATTTCTTTCTATTTTTGGTAGAGACGGGGTCTCGCTCTTGCTCAGGCTGGTTTCGAACTCCTGAGCTGAAACAATCCGCCCGCCTCGGCCTCCCGGAGAGCTAGGATTACAGGCGTGAGCCACCGCGCCCGGCCTGTTTCTTTTAAACTAAGTGGCACACTTGCTTTTTTTTCATTCCCTCTTTGTTGCTGCTTACCTCTGAAGCAGATGACATGGCAGACACCTGCTCTCCAAAGCCACAGCGCCTATCTTTAGCAAAGTGGTCTCAGGAAGAGGGGAAACCAGGTTTTCCAGACCTAGACCTTTCCCTTCATCCCATGTGTTCTCCAAATCAATACCCTCACCACCTGCATTTCCACACCTTCCAGGATATAATTTTGTTGAGGCTGCCCAGCCTTTGAGAGGAAGTCTGGAGGAAATCAGAACAGTTGCCAGCAAACCACTAAACAGGTCCCCTTTATAATCTGCCCTATTAGCAATTTACCTAAACAACATGGACATTCAGATGGTGGCTGAGCCCTCCCTAGTGCGTCTCCTGAAGATACAGACTTGAACCTGAAGTCTTCAACCTGAAATCTGCCTGCTCTCAACCTGCAGCCCATCTAGTAATCAAAGACATTGGGAAAGTTCCCCTGAGAGTCCCAAGTTGCCAGAAAAGTAACCTGGGAGCAGAGGAGGATTCCAGATTCAAGGTAAGAAGTGACAATCACAGGTCATACCCAAGGCATATTTTTTAGAAAACTCAGTGAGCAATTCATTGTTAACCCATTTCCATAACTGCTCCCTTAATTAACATCTTCATAGAATCCAAACTGTTTATTTTTACCTGAACAACTTTTAGTGACAATAGATGGGAACCAACTCTGTTTTGGAATTAATTTTCTTTTATGGCACACTTCCAGAAATGTCA
Organism: Avahi laniger; assembly: GCA_963575035.1. Taxonomy (NCBI): domain Eukaryota; kingdom Metazoa; phylum Chordata; class Mammalia; order Primates; family Indriidae; genus Avahi; species Avahi laniger. The sequence goes on along the minus strand of CAUYSK010017236.1, from coordinate 42,300 downwards.
CAGGACACTGAGTACTGTAAAATAACAGGGGTTTTTTTGGTTACTCACAAAATGCCAGAATAAATTTATATGTACATAAATGTGTTTGCTCTAGTATTTTAGGACACCACCAAATCATTTATAAGGATGGACATCATTAACGAGAGATAAAAAGAGGATCTAAAGGTGCCTGTTCCATTCCCTATTGAGGCATCCTTTCTTTTTAGACTGCTGACAATACGCATAACATCATCTTCCCCACCACCACCCATATGCTTTAGTCACCCATAAAACAATTTCATGTTCTATCATAATATTTGTAGATCAAATGTGATACTTGACCTCATTTTGTTCTAGTTTCATTTTTTTCCTACCATTATTTTCATGTATTTACATGGAAACTTCTAAAATTGGTCAGAATCACTTTGGAGTGGATAAATTATGAGAGCTAAATGAAATAACATGTTCATAGATATTTATGATGTTGTAATTTTCTAAAGTGCTATGAAGTCAATTCCTCATATGAAGATAATATTGCTAGTGCTGGTATTTATGGGAAGTCATAAATGAGTATGTCGGATGCCTATTTTGGGTAATGACTGCTTTAGGACTTTGGAAGAATTTCTCATTGTGGGTCATTCTACTTGACATTACTTCTTCCTCTGGGATAATTCTGGATGGCTGTTAAGAGGAGGCTGATCCTAGAGGCAGGCACCTGAGGCTGCATATAAGGGGGTGTGGTCATTGTCGCCTCCCACTTAGAGTGGTTTCTGTTGTCCTCAGGTTGCAGCCTTGAGGCATTTGGGGATTCATAAAGCCCTGCATTTGCTTCTGCTCCTTTCCTGTCCCTCTTCTTTCTCTGCCTCCACCCTTGTTCTAGTTCTCCCTACAGCCTGATTGCTTTGGAGTTCAAACACAACTACTTGCCCTAACATTTTTCCATCTGCCCTCTCCCCAGCCATGGAACCCAAATTCCTCCTCCAACCTACATTTATACTCCTAGGGAATACAACTTAGCTCTTCTGTTGATCAGCAGGTCTTCCTTTGAAGTCTATTTCAGAAAAACAAGTGCCAATAACCCTTCTGCTGTTTTCAGTCTATGGCTTCTCTGAGCCCAGCTTGTTTCATTTTCAGCTTCCCAAATTCTTGTCAGTGTGAGAAAATGGATGTCTCTCACCAGAAAGCCCAACTTTATATAAGCACAGTGCATGCTTGGTGAAGTTTTAGAAGTTCCCAGGAAAAGCTTGAAATTCTAACATTGGGACTCCTTCTTTTGAGTAAAGCATCATGTGGCCATACATTTCTGTGCAAAGTTTGAATACTCCTGAGGATACACAATAATCCATTAACACACCCTAATATCTTGACACAACTGGATGTCAAATAGCTAGCTGTTTTCTTGGAAAACAATGTAATGGGACACTGGTATGCAAATTTTGATAGAAGATGGAAGATGAAGTGTATAAAATACAGACAACTCAGGAAGGGATGGTTTGATCCCACTAAATAGATTACTATAATGGGGTGATTAATAATGGGGCAAAATTAAGCACTCACAAATTATGACAAAAAGGAAATAGGGGAAGAGATCTGAATCAGTCAAGGTTCAATCAGGAAAACAGAAAGCACTCCAAAAGTTTCAAACAGAGAATTTAATACAGAGACTTGATTACCAAGTTGATGAAAGGGCTAAGAAGTCTAAGAGGATACAGTGATGATTCCCCAAGATTAGCAATACCAGGAAGCTGCTACCAATCCCTAGGGCTGGAAGGATAGAGAGGAGAAAATATTATTTGCTCTCAGCAGCTGGGATTGTCCAGTTTGAATCAAAATTTGAAGTAGATTTTAAGCATGTTCCCACCTCCATTTCTGTGTAATCCCCCTTTTCAGGAATGTCAATTTAGAAGGTAAAGATTTCCCTATAGATTACTTAAAAGATTAAAGAAAGCAACTTCATCCCATGAAACACAGTCTAGATCCCATTAGGCATCAAAAAAACGTTGGCCCTTTACAGGTCTTTGAGTAGACATGAAGGAGAGGAATGATTGTTATCAACCCTTGCCCCAGCCCTCTGCTACCCCAGCAGGCTCTCTCCCCTAAACCATTAGAGGTGGGAAGACTATATACCCTGATTTGCCAAGGACAAACCCAAAATACACCTGTTTTCCTGGCATCTCATCTTGTTTAGCATATGTTCTGGAATTTCCATCTTATAATGAAGTATTATTAATAACAATTGCATTAAAATGAACTGGGATAGGTTTGGTAGATTTCCACTTTGCATTTCCACTTTCTACCATAGTTTCAGGTAGTAGTGTGTAAGATTGTAAGATTTCTGACTTTAATACATTTGAAAGATAACTATCTATAACTCATAATTCTTTTCCAACCCTTTTCTGAAACAACATAACTGACATATCTCTTTCAATTGGTTGGCAGGGTATTCACTGATAAAACTAAGTACACTCCTACACTAGTGACTGGCCTTGGGTGATTGCAGAAGAATTATTTGTCACCCTTGCCAGACTGTTGTGTCATGGCCAGTGTCATAGCCCTTCCAATGCACAAAGCATCCATATCATTAATTGGAAAGGTCACTGAGAAATTATTGAGGTTGATGTACTTGAAATATAAGGGTAAATGGTGGCAGAACATGTAAAGAAAGTTTTCTGAATGCTCTTGATATTGTGGTTTTGTAATTTATTATATGATGCTAACCTACAACTATTTATTTTATTGTTTGGCAGTACTTTTACATTTTGTACTAAATCCTTTCAACAGCAACGAGCTCAAAATAATAAAAGCGTTTAGGGGAAATTAAGTACCAAATTTCCATTTCACAAGAAAGGTGATGGTGGATATGTAACTTGCACAAAGTGTTCCTCTATATTTACCATCTACCTCTGTGATATTATTGGCCACATGAGAATCAGAAGCAGCATCAACATTTTTTTCAGAAACTAGCAATTATTTTAAGAGGGCTGCACCCAAAACCTCTGATTTATTATGTGCAGCTATAGAAGGTGTGTTTACATATCACTCTGCAAAGCACAACTTTTCATTTGGGGATCAAATTATTCTCCTCTTAAGTGGATTTTGCTCATTTTTGATTCAAAGTTTTCTCATGCATAGACAAAAAGTAAATTAATAGCAGAACACTGTAAAGAATTAAATGATGCTAGCTTAATACCAGTGTCATCAGATGCTTCAAATAGAAAATTAGTTAATTCCAATAATGCCTCAATTTTTTTCATCTAATTAAAAGAGTTTTACAATATTCTGCCAAAAGTGAAACATTTGACAGTATTGTGAATGTTATTGTAAATTCAATTAAAAATTCAACATTGAAGATAGAATTATTTATTTTTTCAATGGTAATATAAATACAAATTTGGTCGAGTATAGCATTGCGGTAAAACTAATGTGCTTATTAAATTAAGACTATTAAGCAAAAAATATACTTGGAATGGATTGTGGTACACACATAACTTATAATTCAATATAATAAATTGTGATATTCTATGAATTGAAACAGCAGCTATACTTATCAAAGTTTACATGTGCATTATATATATAGACTACAAAATTTTTCTGTAAAGATGATGTTGAATTTTTTAAATGCTTCGGTATGACAGTTCACACTTTTTCTCTTCACTATCCACCATCAATCAGATTTCAGAAATGTCTGAGCCTTTGAAGAATTACTTTTGAAATCAACTTAAGTATCCTAAGTGGCATTGAACTTTTACATAAATAAGATCTTGAAATTTTAACCGCACTTTGTTCAACATCAGTTGGAAATCTTTAATCAGGGCATCCTCAAATGGAGTACCAAAAACTTCAGGTTTTGAAGGTTTGATCAAAGTGTGGTTATCAATAGATAGAGAAAAAGCATTTCACAAAATCCAACACTATTTCATGGTAAACACATTCAACAAACTAAGAATAGAAGGAAAATTTCTCAATCTGATAAAGAAAATCTATGAAAAACCCACAAATATGGCTCATACTTGTAATCCCAACACTTTGGGAGGCTGGGGCAGGAGGATTGCTTGAGGTCAGGAGTTCTAAATCAGCCTGGGCAACATAGCAAGACCTCGTCTCTACAAAAAAGATTTCTTAAAAATTTAACCAAAGAGGTGCAAGGTTAACTACAAAACATTGCTGAAATAAATTAAAGAAAACCTAAATAAATGCAAAGACAACCTGTGTTAATGGATTAGAAGACTTACTACTGTTAAAATGGCAATACTCCTTAAATTGATCATTCAGTGGAATTCTTATCAAAATTCCAACTGCCTTTTTTTTCCAGAAATGTAGAAGCCTATCTTAAATTTCATATGAAATTGCAAGGGACACAGAATAGCCATAGCAATCTTAAAAAAGGAGAACAAAGTCAGAGGACTCACACTTCCCAATTTCAAAACTTACTACAAAGCTACAATAATCCTGTGTCATAAGGACATACATACAGACCAATGGAACAGAACTGAGTCCTGATAATACTCCCATATATTTCTGGTCAATTGACTTTTGACAAAGGTACTTGGACCATTCAATGGGGAAAGAATAGTCTTTTCAACAAATGGTCCTGGGACAACTACATATGCACATGCAAAAGAAAACATCCGGCCCCTACTTCACACTATATTCACACATTAACACAAAATGATCAAATACCTAAATGTAAGAACTAATACTACAAAACTATTACAATAAAATATAGGTGAAAATCTGCAAGGCCACAACAATTTCTTAGCAATGACAACAAGCATACAAGCAATCAAATAAAAAAAAATAGATGGACTGGACTTCAACAGAATTTAAAAAGCTTTTATGCTTCAAAGGACACCATTAAGAAAGTGAAAAGACAATCCACAGAAGGGGTAAAATTTTTGCAAATCATATATCTGATAGGGGTCTAGTATCCAGAATAGGTAAAACTCTTGTAACCAAACATTTTTTTTAAAACCAAATAACCTAATTAAAAAATGGGCGAAGACAGCCTGAGCAAGACGAGACCCCGTCTCTACTATAAATAGAAAGAAATTAGCCAAACAACTAAAAATAGAAAAAATTAGCTGGGCATGGTGGCGCGTGCCTGTAGTCCCAGCTACTTGGGAGGCTGAAGCAGAAGGATTGCTTGAGCCCAGGAGTTTGAGGTTGCTGTGAGCTAGGCTGATGCCACGGCACTCTAGCCCAGGCTAGAGTGCGCAAGCCCAAGAAAGTGAGACTCTGTCTCAAAAAAAAAAAAATGGGCAAAGGAGTTTATAGAAATTTCCTCAAAGATGTGGTATTGAGCACATAAAAATATGCTCAACATCATTAGAATTAGGGAAATGCAAGTCAAATCCACAATGAAATATCATTTCATACCCGCTAGGATGGATATAATAAAAATAATGCACAATACAAGTGTTGATAAGGATGTGGAGAAATCTGGACTCTGATATATAGCTGCTGGGAATGTAAAATGGTGCAGCTGCTGTGGAGAACAGTGTGACAGTTCCTCAAAAAGTAAAGTTACCATATGACCCAGTGAGTCCACTGCTAGGTATATACCCAGGAGATCTGAAAACATAGTCACATAAAAACTTGTACACAAATGTTCATAGTAGCATTATTCATAATAGCCAAAAAGTGAAAACAACTCAAATGTTTATCAGCTGAAGAACGGATAAACAAAATGTGACATATCCATACAATGAACACTGTTCAGCCATAAAAAATACTGTTATGTGCTACAACATAGATAAACCTTGAATACATTACGCTAAGTGAAAGAAGCTAGACACAAAAGGCCACACGTGATTTTACTTCATTGTCACGAAATGTCCAGAATAGGCAAATCCACAGAGATAGACAGAAGATTAGTGGTTGCCAGGGGTTGGAGAGAGGCAAAAAATTGTGACTAACCGCTAATAGTATATATAGGGTTTCTTTTGGGGTTGATGAAAATTAGATCGTGTTGATGACTACACAAAATACAGTGTGGACTTCAGATGATAATATCAATTACTTCAAATGTATTAACTACAATTTTGAAGAAAACTGCATAAAATTTTAAGAAAAATTAATAAGATACATGTTTAAAACACATCCTTTAGAAAAAACACTTGTGACACGGTTTAGGGACAGAAATGGCTAAAAATGTAAATATGTTCCAAGAAAAAACTTCTGCTTATGTTATTAATATTTTTAAATGATCAGATAATCAAAATAAAGATGTTAAATTTTGCTTTGATATACATGGATTTGTGGATTTTTTTCCCTAAAATTTGTTAAAAATACCTCTCTATTTACCTATTTTGTTGATATACCATCATAATAAAACTGATTTGTTGATCAAAATATTTCAAATATCATATAATTTAAATTATATTTAAAGTCCTCATTCACTTTCAGAAGTGTCTTAGTTTCCACCATAAATTATATGGCCACCCCATTTAGAAAGAAATAGTCCAGAGTGAAAGGTAGTAACTCCTCTATACCCTGCACCCAAATGTGGAAGGCCCAGACTGCCACACACCTTTACTAAGGAGACGGTCTCCTTTGAACACCTTGCGGAGGCTCCTGCAGTTACCTTTGTCCCCACGCCAACTGTACTCTGCCAACCAGGAACATGCCATGAGATAATTGCCCCAAACCAGGAACTCTCCAGGGGTGAGTCTCATTCCCCAGGACCTAGCACTGTAACTGACCTATAAAAGGTGCTTAAATGATGAAAGGAAGGAAATAAGGAGTAAGGGAAGAGGGAATTACCTCCTCTTGTCAGCCCTATGCTCCTCCTGTAGCCCCAGTGCTTAGGGGTTGTGCTTCCTTTGTTCTCTAGCGTGGATCCGAGGAGAACCATGAGAAGCCTGGCACGATGACTAGTGCCTGCCTCCCTCCTCTCTGGGTTTCTGAAACTAGCAGCTACATCACTCCGAACCAGACAGTAAAGCTGCATTTCAACCTCCAAACTGGCTTCAGACCTGGTCTCAGATAGCCAGCCCTGAATTCTAAGCTTCTGTCACCCTGGGCTTGCTCCTAACACTCTGGACAGAAGCTGGTGGTCTGTTCATTCTACATTCTGCCCTATTGGGAGCCAATCACGGCATTTGGCTGAGAAATGTTATATTCAGAGGGTCTCAAGTTGATGTGGCTGAAATAATTTAATTTGAAAAAGATATTTCACATTTATAAATAAAATGGTTAATAATTTCAAACATGTTTATTTCATTAAATAGTTACATATGTGCAGTTATGTGTGTGTCTGTCTGTGTGTATACTGGATTTATCTGCTTCTCATTCATTTTTGGTGATGACTGTTCTGCTAATATAACACTACAAAAAAATATCAGTGAATCATCAATGATTAACTTGTTGAAAATAGTTTCCCTTTGGCTTCACAATTACCTGCTTCAATAAAATAAAATAATCACAGGATTATTTAATTTCCTGACCCAACTACCAAATTAATCTAAAATAAAACAAGTTACTGTAATCTCTCAATTTTCTATACACTAGCTAGACTTTTGGTGGTCATAATGGCTTCAAATCTTAAAGTAATCAAGAAAATAAAAAGAAAAATGTAGCTCTCTCCAGTAAAAAAAGAACTCTCCCGTGACAGGCTGTGACTTGTCAATCTGCTCACAGACATTATGACACCCTCTTATTGGCAGAGCTCCCAAAGGGCCAGCTGCTTCTCAACAAAGCCAAGAGGTGTGGAAGAAAGAAAGGAAAAATGAAGTAAGAAAAAAGAGGATATTCAAGGAAGATGATAAAATCACAGTGCAAGTCCTGACTCTACTGCTAGATATCTGTGTATCACTTAAGCTCTCAGAGGCTCAGTTTCCTCATCAATAAAATAGGAAAATAATATCAGTGTTACAGGGGTTTGGGGAGATTAAGATTAAAGACATAATAATGATTAGAACAGCTTCTGATCCAGTTGCACTCAATAAATGTTTCCTTGTTGTGATGACAATATTTTTCCTCAGAGGTCTCTTAGATTTAATTAGAGGTAAAACGTCATTGTAGATGGTAGATAAATTATATGGAAAGGTGAGTGTGAAATGTACTTGTAGTCTACAAGTTGGGAACCCCTAATGTGAGGGAGATTGATATTATAAGCTGATTATGTACTACTTAAGATAACTAGTAGTAGATGCATGAAGTGTTGTGCTAGGGAAGATTCTGAAGCTATGTCCTGAATCCAGAGGCAAAAGAGGTGTGGCAGATGGCAATGTCTACTACTACTACAGAAGAGTAAGTGATAGTACATATCATTCCTGATAATCTATGCACAGAGGACAAATTGCAAGGAGTTTTGTAGCCAGCTTCACAACAGAAACTCAGACAAGTAATAATACTTACTAAGTCAAGAAATAATTTGAGAATCACTTCATTAAAAACAAATTGTTTGGAACTTTTTTTTTTTTTTTGAGACAGAGTCTGGCTCTGTTGCCCTGGCTAGAGTGCCATGGCGTCAGCCTAACTCACAGCAACCTCAAACTCCTGGGCTCAAGCCATCCTCCTGCCTCAGCCTCCCGAGTAGCTGGGACTACAGGCATGCACCACCATGCCCGGCTAATCTTTTCTATGTATATATTTTTAGTTGTCCAGATAATTTCTTTCTATTTTTAGTAGAGACAGGGTCTCGCTCTTGCTCAGGCTGATCTCGAACTCCTGACCTTGAGGGATCCACCTGCCTCGGCCTCCCAGAGAGCTAGGATTACAGGCGTGAGCCACCGCGCCCAGCCTTGTTTGGGGACTTTTTGATAAAGGCCATTCTCACTGAAGATAAGTGATATCTCATTGTGGTTTTTATTTACATTTCCCTGATGATTAGAGATGTTGAACATTTTTTCATATGTTTGTTGGTCATTATTCTGTCTTCTTTTGAAAAGTTTCTGTTCATGTCCTGTGCCCACTTTTTCATAGGGCTGACTTTTTCTTTCTGATTTTCCTGAGTTCTAAATAGATTCTAGTTATCAGCCCTTTATCAGATGCATAGCATGCAAATATTTTCTCCTATTCTATAGGTTGTCTGTTTGCTCTCGTGATAGTTTCTTTGGCTGTGCAGAAGGTTTTAAATTTGATCAGGTCCCATTTATTTATTTTTGTTGTTGCTGTGATTGCTTTTGGGGTCTTCTTCATAAATTCTTTGCCTTTATCAAAAGGTCCCAAAACGATAAATGTTGGTGTGGATGTGGAGAAAGAGGAACACTCATACACTGCTGGTGGGACTGCAAACTAGTGCAACCTCTGTGGGTAGCAATATGGAGATACCTCAAAGAGATACAAGTAGATCTACCATTTGATCCAGCAATCCCATTAGTGGACATCTATCCAAAAGAACGACAGACATTCTATAAAAAAGACATCTGCACTCGAATGCTCATAGCGGCACAATTCACAATTGCAAAGATGTGGAAACAACCCAGTGCCCATCAATACGTGAGTGGATTAATAAAATGCGGTATATGTATACCATGGAGTACTATTCAGCTATAAGAAACAATAGTGATCTAGCACCTCTTTTATTATCCTGGTTGGAGTTGGAGCCCATTACACTAAGTGAAGTATCACAAGAATGCAAAAGCAAACATCAAGTGTACTCATCATCAAATTGTTATTAACTGATCAATACTTATGTACACATATGGAAATAACATTCACTGGGTGTCAGGCAGGTGGGAGGGGGGATGAGGGGATGGGAATATTCACACCTAAAGGATGCGGTGTGCACTGTCTGGGAAATGAACATGCTTGAAACTCTGACTCTGGTAGGGCAAAGGCAATATATGTAACCTACAGATTTGTTCCCCCATAATATGCTGAAATAAAAAATGAAAAAGAAAAAACGAAAAGAAAAAAAGTAGGAAAAAAAGAAGAAATTCACTCAGTGAAAACTCTTTGCTGCAAGAGGGACCAACAAAAAATATCATATTGTTGTAAGTTTATTCCTCTTTTGTTGATGACATCTCTCCTCTATTACTTCCAAATATTCAATGAAAATTCTGTTTTGAATAAAAGTGTTGTGTTAAAGTTACTTTAATGAATACAGAAGAAATAGCCTCCATCCACTTATGACAGTTAACTCTGGAGCTATGTGCAAAGAGAAGAGCAATTGAAGAAAATGAGATGGTAAGTGAAAATTGAGAACCCAGAGTAGCAAAAAAGGCATGGAAAACAACCACTGCTCCTATTGTATGTGCTATTATTATTAGATCTGATTCTAGCAATCATATTATTTACTCTTCCACGCCTTTGCTGCTTTCACACCCAGCATTTTATTGTAATGTTGTTTTTAACGCTCCATAAAAATGTACCCGAGCATTGGATAACAGATTGAAGATAATATCATTCCATGTAAGATCATGAACTGATTCTGTAACTATTGTCCCTAGGTGGCTTGTGACCTCCCAGGCACCAGGTCTTCTCCAAACCAGTAACAGCCCCAGAATGCACTGGGAGCCTTGTTGCTGTTCTCATGATGTTCATTGCAGTATTTTATTCAAAGTGCATAAAAGAAAAGGATGATGCCATTTGTAGGCAGTTAAAACACACCAGAGAAGTACGCTGAATTCTGAAAAGCTCCATTACACGTGACCAGCACAAACTTTTGATTTTTATTACTGACTTGAGTGAAGTAAGTGGTAATATATAGCACCCTATTCTTATTATTATTCTGGCAAGAATATAATTTTTATAAACCATCTTGGCTATTGCTTCACTTCTATGTACTTATTTTGGAACTACATATTTGATTCTATCCCTCACTTCCTATTTCTTTCTGTTATGAAAAGCATACTCGTTCTCCTGTGGAAGAATTTGTTTGGAAATATTTGCTATTTTAGTCTGCCACGGTGGTCATAACAAAATACTACAGACTGAGTGACTTGAAAAACCAAAATACTCACATTTTTTCTTGGTGTTCTGGAGGTCAGAAGTCCAAGATCCAGGTATTGTCAGGGTGAGGGTCCTCTTCCTGGCTCACAGACTGTTGGCTACCTTCTTATTGCATCCTCATATGGCATTTCTTCTTATACTCCTGGCTGGGGTGGTGGGGGAAGGCAGGGTGAGAGAGTTCTGTGTGTCTCTTCCAATTTTTATAAGGATGTCATCCTATCTGATTGAAGCCTCATTCTTTTGACCTCATTAACCTTAATTACTTCCTTAAAGGGCCTATATCAAAATACATTACAGTCACATTGGGTGTTATGGCTTCAACATACAAATTTGGGGAGAGGGACATAGTCCACCCATAACACTTGGTTTCTGTTGAATTCTTCTTTTTAATGCTTCACTTCATAATTTTATAAAGAAATTTCATAGAGGCATAAATATACTTTCTGAAGAATTCACTTGTTTCTTTGTATGACAGTCTCTTTTATTGAAAATGTGTCTCTGTTTCTTTTCTTCAGTATAATTATATCCAGAAGGACCCTTGAATCTTCTCCCATTGATTTAGGGATGCTCTGGGAGTCAAAATGCTCTCTGAGTTCTGAATTGAATCACATAACATTGCTCTTTAATGTCCGAGATTTAAAATCAATAAAATAGCAAAAGGTATGTGCACCATTTATTTCACATGAAAAATGATACGAGAAAGGGCTTATTTAATGATGTGATTTGAGTGTTTGGGCAGAACAGCAAACACTGAAATAGGCAAACTGTTGGAGAAAAAGGAAAATATATACTATAAAAGTAAAAGAAAAGGAAAAAATAAAAAAGGAAAGAATATAACCCAATATATGGGTTAACTAATTAGTTGAAAATACTGTAACAGCTCATTGGGCAACTCTGTAATCAGATTAGCTCAAGGGATGAATATGATCAGGTTTATAACAGTTCGTTTTCTTTGAATGCAGCTGTATACGATGCCCCAGGATGAAACTACAGCCGACTCTTGACTCTTTTGATTAATAACATACACAATGGTGAAAATCCATGAACAGAAAAGTATATTGTTATGCCTTCAAGGGTATCCGTAGATGCTACAGAGTTCCTTCTGGAGAGAGTGAAATAGCTGAAAACCTCTTGTGAATGGCAATCTCAAGTGTGTTACTTTCTTGAAGTTGATCTTTTAAGTTTTTTTCCCATTTTGTTTTCAGTATCAAAGTTCATAGGGTTAAAATATGCTGTGAGTGCAGTTATTGTAATTTCTCCCCCAGTGATTTTATAGCTAACAAGGAAACATTAGCAACCACTGATTCCTTGCGGAAAATAATCTATTTAAATATACTTAATGCTTCACTCCATTATTTTATTATGGAGAAATTTGCATGAAAGAAGAATTGGAGCTTCCAAAGAATTCACTTGTCTCTATATTTATTCTTCCCTGGATGTGATAAGCATCTGTTGATAGCATCCCAGATGGGTGTTAGGGAAGCAATTATGATTAAAAACATCATGGGAATTCAGAGAGCTGCAGGACATCTGCAAATATCAAGGACTCTTGTGAAGGGCCTAATTCCACACTCATTATATGAGTCCTTTCTTAGGGTTGTCTATCTCTCAGCAATTGCTGGGTTAAAAAATACATACATCTAGCCAACCCTTTGTGTGGCACACAGGCATAATCTGATTCAGCTATGTGAACATTGTTTGATAAGCTATATTTTGGTAAGATACAAAGCTCCTCATATTATCTAATAATCTCTTTTCCTTCAATTGAAAGAAATTACACTAAAAAATATAGTAAGTAATATGATTTTGATCAGCGGTATCTGGCATATACCATAAATGCAAATATACTTATCTTCTAATCTTTCTTTTTAAAGCCAAATGTGAGTCATTCAGAGACAGGAGAAAATCCTGTGGTAACTATAATATAAGCAATTTAAAAAAAATTAAAATAATCTCTGTTTCTTTCAATATTTTTGGCAAGTAGGGAATAAATAGTATCTAAAATAAAGTAAAATCGAGTTTAAAGCATAGTATGTACCTCTGACAACATAGCTCTTTGGAGGCCAGGTAATCCTGTTCTATAGTGCTTGCATTCTATGAAAAATTGATGGTAATTGTATCTCATTGACATCAGTTAGTGTAGGTAATGAAAGTGACCATTTTTCTAGGTTTAGAGAATCTTTGGGAGAATGACAACTAAAAGAACACGGAGTTGAGATCAGTGGTGGCTAAAGAACTGATTCATAGGTTGGTAGGTTATAAAATAAATATTATAATATAAAATAAATATTATAATTTTATTATAAAATAAAATAAATATTAACATAACAAGCAATCAAGGATATTAAAGGATATTTAAAAGGACATAGGATGTGGCATGGTAATAGCTAATAGAAAGAGTTTTGGTTTTCCATAAATATTCTAGCTACTAAATAACTTTTCATGGCTAGAAGAACCTCAATGCCACAACTGTAATTCAGAGCAATACTAGATTATTAGCAAAGCACTGAACACCTGCTAATGACTCTTGGTCATAGGTAGCATATAAAATAACATAAATTCTGTCTTAGGAAAGATTAAATGGGCACACAAACAAGAATAAATGGAATTCTCAGTGAATGAAGTTTCAAAGTGAGATTTAAAAGTTCAAGCAAGACTAAAAAGAAGAATAAACCAAATTCTTCCCCCTCTGGAGGGAATAAAGGATTAAATGAGAAAGTAGTTTATGAACAGTACACGAATAGCTCTTAAGAAAGGGAAGAGAGTGAAGAAAATGGAGAAAATTTCCAACAATGTAAGTAAGGATAGTAAGATTGGCAAGCAAAGAGATCTGGGCCCCTACATGGAAAGAGGAGCTGTCAGACATAAGGCCAGAAAGGAAAGTGGGAGGCAGAACATATATAATACTCAAGATTCCTTTCCTTCCCTTCCCTTCCCTTCCCTTCCCTTCCCTTCCCTTCCCTTCCCTTCCCTTCCCTTCCCTTCCCTTCCCTTCCCTTCCCTTCCCTTTCCTTCCCTTTCCTTTCCTTTCCTTTCTTTTCCTTTTTCCTTTCCTTTCCTTTTTCCTTTCCTTTCCTTCTTTCCTTTCCTTTCCTTTCCTTTCCTTTCCTTTCCTTTCCTCTCCTCTCCTCTCCTCTCCTCGCCTCGCCTCGCCTCGCCTCGCCTCTCCTCTCCTCTCCTCTCCTCTCCTCTCCTCTCCTCTCCTTTCCTTTTTTTTTTCAATTGGTAGTTGTTTTACTTATAATTGCTGTGTAACAAACCAATCCAAAATATAGTTATGGCTTAAGAGAACCATTTCACTATGCTTATGGATTCTGTAGCTCAGAAATTCATACAGAGCACAAAGGGATTGGCTTATTTTTGTTATCTGGAACCGAATTTCATAGAAATTGAAGGCCAGGATGACTTCATAGCTGGGAGCTGGAATCGCCTGAAGGCTTGTTCACTCCCATGTCTGGCACCTGGACTAGGATAACTTGAAGAATAGCTGTAATTGAGCTACTGCATGTGCCATGTCCGTGTGGCTTGTGTTCCTCACACTGGAGTGGCCTCCAGATTGTGGGACTTCTTATGTGATGGCTCAGGGCTGTGGAAGTAATTGTTCCAGCAAACAAGTTGGGAGTTACATGCCCTTTAATGACCTATCATCATAAATCAATTGATATCATTTCTACTTAATGGTTGAAACAGTTTCGTATCTACCCAGATTCAAAAAGAGGAGACACAGGTCTTATCTCTTTACAGCAGAGTTATCAAGAAATTCGGGCTACTGTTTTTGTTTGAGGAGAGCACTATTTTAAAATCCTCATGGATATGAATATTCAGTAAGTGCTAAATGAACGAATGTTTTTTGGATAGAGTATATTTCTCAGAAATACACATTGATAATTGATATGAATGTTAGAAGTTGGTATATAATTAAAATTAAGAGTCTTATGAGACCTTCCCTAAACTAAAAATAGTCATTGTACCAAGTACTTTTCAAATCATATTTGTAGTTCTTTAGTCAACTCTGCAAGGTAAGCTTTATTTTTCCTAGCTCATAAATACCAAAATAGAAATTTAAGAAGTTAATTGACTTGCTGTAAGTCTTAACAACCGGTAAATGGCAGAGACCAGGTTTTAATTCAAATCTGAGTTGTGCTAGTGCTTTCTTCTTCTGAATGTGATAAAAGATGAAAAGGGGATTCATTGTAAGATAGCTTGTGGGGTTAACATCCACAGGACTTTGTAAACAATTGGATGTGGGGGCAGTCATGGAGAGGTGAAGTTGGAGAAGAATCTTTTGTTTCGAATCTCCTATGATGAGCCAGATAGTGGTAGTGTCTTTCAAAAATAATGAAGATAGAAAGAAGAACATGCTTGTATTGGTTGGCAGGAAGAGAATGAAGAAGTGAGACCAGTGATTTGTGTCTCCCAGTTCAAAATGAAATTTTATTAAGAATTTCAAGACAGAAACAGCAAAATACTAAACCACACAATGGCCCCTGTGTGCAGCATAAATCCCACTGCCATGAAGCGAGCCCTGAAAATAGTTCAGTTTGGGGTGTTTTCTATTTTAGTTGCAGGAGATATAGTGAAGATGAACCTGCAAAATAGAAAGAATCATGGTCCTTTATAGATCAGAGAGACAGATTAAAAACTTTAGAAAAATATATCAACTGAAGGAATCTATATTATATTCAAATGAAAATTCTAAGGTAGAGTATTAGTTTAATTATCTCTAAAGTGTGATTATTTAGAACAATCTTTTTTTGTATTCCAAGCTATAGAGAGAGGGAAAAATCTGCATCAGAGTGCCAGTGCTGAGCCAGTGATGGAAGAGTATTCTGGAACTGGCTTTCTCATTCTGATGTGTTCTAGGAGACAAGATATTGGGTTTCCATGTCTTCTGCCACTAACTGAGTGGCCCTTAATAAAACATTTCACCTCTCTTGGTCTCATGTCTCCACTAATTATATGGTAGTTTGGACTGGATGTATTCACTTTATAAATATTTAGCAAGTTCTTGTTTTGTTCTAGGTATCAAACTTTCCCCATAACACTGGTAAACAAACAAAATCTCTACCATGGACTTCACAGCCAGCTACCGTCTATGACACTTTCTATCTGCAAAATGCTAAGATTTATTTTAAACATATAAAAAAAATCCACAATAATATATTAGCCATAGTACACTCTAGTCAGATGTAGGTGAGAACTCCGGATCTCCCTCTCACTACCTGTGTGTTAACTTGACCAAGTTTCTTAACATTTCTGCTTTTTATTTTTAATCTGTTTATTGAGAATAATGGTGCTAACTGCCAAGTGATGTTCTGAGATCCTTGTGCATTCACGTATGTAAAGCGCCTTGTTCAGTGCCTGGTTCATAATACTCGCTAAATAAATGTTTATGACTTTTTCACTCTGTAACCCTTACACCTCCCTGTGAATGTGTATTTCCTGTTCTCAGGCATAGTCCTGTCTGTATTAGATTACTCATCAAAAGAAGAATAGTTCTTAGATCATCCCATCAGGGAATTTCTGAATACTGTTTAGAGAGATCTCCACGAAATGATTTTTTTTAACACACAAAATTTAAATTTAAGTCAATCATTTAAAGCCTCTATAAAACTTACAAAAGTTTAGAGTCCCTTTTCTCTCAGTGCAATGATTCTTAACATATTTTGTTGTTGTTTGTCGTGGGTCCCTTTGAGAATGTAATGAAAGTGAAGGGTCCTCTCTATAGACAGACAGACATACACATCAACCAGAATACAATCTCACTCCGTCCCCAGGCTCCTTTGTCCCCTGAAGTCCATTCATGGACCCCAGGTTGAGAACTCCATAGGAATCAAAGATCTATTTATTTATTACAGAAGTTTCAAATTTCAACTTGAAATTTATGAATTCCAAATGGTTATGAGGCTTGACAAATCATCCTTTACCATTACTAATATCACGAAGGGAAAACTTTGAATCAATTTGATTTCACAGGCCATGTGTGAATATTGATTTCAGCCCTGCCACACAGCTTTTCCATTCACTGAGTGAAGAGACTATTCCACCTGCGTTTCAAGGCAAGGCTTATCTACCTCGATGATAAATACTGAAAACAAGCCACCCGGGATCCAGCTGTCTCAAACCACATCACAGCCTGTTCCTATATGTGTCCAAAAGATTAGTTAAAATAATATTGATATTTCTGCATGCAGTAATGACTCTCTTGTTTTCTTAGACTTGAACTGGAAGTTATTTGAAGTTTCTGAATCTATGTCAAAAGACAGATGATTTTGAAGCCCCATGATTTTGACAATTTATAGGTAAAAATCCTTAAATGCTTAGACCTTAGTGATCATTTATTTTGTGTAAGTGTAAAATGCATTTAAAAGCCTATATTTTAATAAAACAAAAATACAACATCTTATTTTTTCTGTTCACATAATGTATCATCCCTACTCAGACTTTCATTTCTTTAACATATTTATGGAGTATCTTCTTAGAGCTGCTTCATGTTCAGATTGCCTATAACAGACTTTTCCCACTAAATGTAATGCATAATCTCTTTCACTTACATTCTTAGAAGTAATCCCTATAGCACAGACATTATTACTTAATCCAGCCAGAATATGTCTTCTTACAATGTCTAAAAACTCACAAAAATATAATAAAATAAGAAAATGTTTTTAAGATGTTAACTGTGTGGATGGTTTAAATACTTTTCAATAACGAATAGTAGTTGTCTTCAAAGATGTGTTGTTTCAGGGATGTTATATTTTAAAACATGTTAAAAATAGTCTAGCTCAGCTTCCTAGAATATTTTAAAGTTTTGATTCCTAGTATATAAAAACAACATATAAAAGCTATGTTCTATATCGCCTTTTTTGGAAATTATTAAGAAACCTTTCTAGAGATGAACATTTAATTGAAAAACAAATCAGTTCTACTGAAAAGTACACCTAAAATTCAAAAATAGTTACAAATATAGTATATGTATAATATTTAAGTCCCTGATGTCATGAATCTGAGATTATATGCTCAAACATATGCTTTATATCACATAGGCAAATAATTCACTTTTTACTCTTTTGATAAACATCAGTTTGAAATTTTCAAGCTCACTAATTTAGAATTTGAATTATTATAGTACACCAGAATTAAGTATATATGTTCAATCCTCTGTATCCATGGGTTCCACTTCCATAGATTCAACCAACCTCAAATCAAAAATATTTAAAAAAAATTCCACAAAGTTCCAAAAAGCAAAAATTGAATGTGATGTGCACCAAGTACTATGATGAATCCACATGAATGAAGTTATGTGTAGGCCTTATGTTAGATATATACCTAATGTACAGATTATTTAAAGTATACAGGAGGATCTGCATAGGTTATATGCAAATATTATGCCATCTTATATAAGAGACTTGAGCATCTGTGGATTTTGGTATCTGCAGGGGGTCCTGGAATCAATCTCCCACAGATACTGACAGACAACTGTATATGATTGAATTCCAAAATTAAATAAAAAATAAAACAGTTCTTTTTAAATGTTTATCTTCTTCTTCAGAAGGATAACCTCAAAATTATTTGATGTTTGAAACTTCATTCTGCTTAGATGAAGACTACTCATCTATCACAATTTTTCTTTATAGATTATTTCTTTGCTTTAAAAAATAATGGTTCACATATATTTAAAGACTACTATATGCTCCTATTGGCTAAATGTATTACATATATAATCTCATGCAGTCCTCAAAATGACACTGTCCGGGGAGTGGGGCTTATTGTACAGACGAAGAAGGTGAGATTTGCAGAGCATAAGTACCTCACACCACCGGTAGATAGGGATTTGAGCTGCAACCCACCTGAATCCAAGTTTTGAGCTTTTCCCCATATTTCCATTATATTAATAATAATCACAGTCTTAAATGTTTTCCCTAGCCCTACAACATGTGAAATGTTGCACAAAATTTAAAAACATTGGCATCTCCCTAAATAAAGGAAGCTTACCACTGCAGTTGCAAGTGTGGGAGTTTGGACTATGGAATAAGACTGCCTGGGTTTGGTTCCTAATCCCACCACCCAATCATCTAAATTACTTAAACTCTCAATTCTTCAGTTTCTGCATCTGCAAAATTAGCATCATCATAATGCTAATTTTATATATTTATTATGGGTATGAAATGAAATCTATCCGACAATACATGGAAATTAAAATGAGCCTTAGCTCATAAGTATTTAATATATGTTAACCGTTAACGTAACTACTATTGTTGAATTATCTTTGCTTCACATACGTCATGTTTCCCTGCAAAGAATAGAAATTTTTGTCAAAGAGAAATAATGTTTTTTCATGTCCTCTCTAATGCAACTGACTCTTGATATATGAAACAAAATATTTGAGTTGTCTTCCATATCACCCTCCGAGGCAATTAACTATATGTTTTTTCCTGGAAATGAGCATTTCATATTGAAAAATATTCCATGCTATGAAAAACCCAGATAAAGTCTAGCATATTAAAAAAAAAAGAAGAAGAAAAAAATCTTAAAGAATAGAAATAAAGCCCTGGAAGCTGGATATTTATATTACCTCTAAGAGTGAAAATAATAATGCCTCCTTCACAGATTCACTGCCAACACCTTTTCCTTTATACTGGGCGTACCAAGCTGTTTACCATATGGGTGTTATTTAGCCATTTCAATTGCTCAAGGCTGAATCGAATGGCACCCACACACACACAAATGTCTACACATTTTGTAACTTGAAAAATTGAATAATACTTATTACTATCCTGGATAAAAGACAAATGCTTTACCTTTCCATTTCAGTCAATATTCTAGCAACGTTAGCCAACAAACTTTGTCTTAAGACTCTGTCTTAAACTTTTCATAGTCTTTCACATTTTAAGTTAATATTGCTGCTTGTATTGTTATTTGTCTTATTACAAAACATTGAGGTAAATGATTAGTAGTGATCTAAAGTCAATTTCCTAAGGAATGAAATTTATGTTATTTTAATGGTATTTGATCACTCTACTAGGCTATACCCTCCCCTAGAATAGAGACACTACCTTATCAATGTAGGCCTTCAATATATGTTTACCGAACAGAACTCAAAACTTTCAATAAGTTCATAATAAACCTATATAAAAAGGTAATGGGAAATAAGTAGTACAAAAATGTGGTTATTTCAAATGTATTGACTTTGAGAGGAGTCAGAATGTTTCAAACTCATTTGATAAAATTTTATCTTGAGTCTTTTAAAAATATAAGGTCTTCTTCAAAAGAACCATAGACTTTTGACTTTGGAAAGAACCACAGAAGGCATATAATTCACAGTCTCTTTCAATGCCAAAAATTATTACTGTTAATCCTCTACATTGCATGGCAGAGTGGAGAGAACTCTACACAGACAGCAATGGAAATCACTGTCTGATTTAGGTTGTCATTTTACCTTTTTTGCCTTTGTTTGCATTTCTGTAAAATTAAATAATTGAGCTAAAAATCTCTGAGTCCCTTCTAATATCCAGGCTTCTGCCTTTTTACTCCAAACTGTGGAAAACTCACTACATTTTTGATAGTCTGCAGCAAAGCTTAAATTTTGAGAATATTCTTGCCTCCTTATATCTGTTGTCCATTGATTCAGTTTCTGCCAGTGACCCAAGAAACACTAGATTTACTCTCTCTCCCAGAGCCTTTTACATAACTGTCGGTTTGCTAGCATATCCTTTCCCCACATACGTCTCTTTTCTAAGTTAAGTATTATAGAAATAATGAAAATGCAACACATCTATTTTAATGGAAACGTATGGATTGCACTGAGTAAAATATTGAATTTTAAATGTTAAAGATTTAATTGGGGTTATGTTTTGGTCCAGGAAAAATGGTAATTCATTCATTCACTCAAACATTCCATTTTCTTCAAACACATATTCCACACAGCCCTCAGAATAATTCAAAAACACACAACTGACCAATTTTCTTCTTTTTGTATTCTTTTTATTTATACCTCTTCAATGGCTTTGGATAAAATCCAAATTTTGTAATATTTCACAGAGGCACTCATTACCTGACTTCAGCTCACTGCTTTTGCTACTCCCTACCTTACAGTTTTTGATTAAACATGGATTCGTCTCTGGCTCCTAAGCCAGAAATTGCTGTTTCTTCCATTCACTGGTTCAAGCTGCTGCTTCTTTACCAGACAATTTGCATTAATCATTTAAGCAACAACATCATTACCACTATGGAAGCCTTCTCTTGTTTTCTTACTGCCTCTAGATGAGATTGGGGTCCCTTCTTATGGTCCCACATTATCCAGGGAAAATATACCATTATATTTACCATAGTGATTTACAAATAATGCTTCTAATAGGTTCTTCTCCATTCAATTCTGAGCTACTGAAGAGTAAGAACTGTGTTTTACTCATCTCTGTATCCTTCATGCTCAGCACAATGTTTGGCATATAGCAAGTTGTTGATAAGTGTATGATGAACACATGAATAAGCATATATTAAATAGGGCAAATTGCTTGTATGCAATAGATACTTGATCAATCTGTGCAAGAAATAACATTGATTTGCGTGGAATCTATAATAAGGGCATTAAAACAATAAAAAATAGGCACCTGTTTATATTGCCAGATAATTTGACACTTAACTTGAAGAAACAGTGTGACACATGGTGGATGTTTATCACAATTGTGTAGAATGTTCCAGTTTCAAAGAGCATCACAAGTGATGCAACTTGAAAGTGGGAGGAAAGCTGAACATCCTTGAGGCCCCCTCCTGGGTTCTGTTGTCGGAAGGGGTTGGAAAAAGAGGAGAAACAGTATAGATGGCTATGCACACTTGCCAGGGGAGCTGTGTTCAGCCCGTCTTTAGTCCTGCCAAAGTGGAGGTGGTGCATGGAGCATGGTCTGCAAAACAGCAGATGAGGTTGTTTTGGTCCCCATGGAAACCAGATCTCCCATTGAGAAGTAAACATATTTGGTACTTTTGTAATCAGAACCCATCAAAAAGTAAAAAAAAAAAAAAATCTATTTTTATTGTATTTGTATTGTCTTGAGAAAATTATTCTAAGTCAGATTCACTGGAATATACTTCCAATTCTATCACAAACTTTTTCAAGTTATGCCTCACTTTAATCATTGACACAAGAGATTGAAAAAGTTCCTCAGTTAGTATCATGATTTAGTGCCCTATAAAAGTCTGGGACAGAAATTGTATTCTACCATGTGATTGGGAATGAAACATGGTAAAATGACCAACATAGCCCAAGTATATAGTTGTTCATTCAGGATCTCCACCTAGAGGCAAAGACATCTCAGTACCAAAAGACTATTAAAATAAAAATAATACTAATTCAAAATAAATAAATAGGGTCCTGAGTATAGCCCAGGTGACATCATCTCAGTGAATCTTTAGAATGCATGTTATACTTTTAAGTAAACTGGAAAAGATAGTCTTTCATACTGATTAGGCACTTTTTAAGAACTGTTAAGAAACTATTCAATCCTGTCTCTTGACATTCCCCTTCTATACATTACATTTTCATCCATATAAGTGAAATAATCCTATACTTACTGTCATTAGAGTTGGAGGATTTAACTGGTAGAAAAATAAAATGGATAGCAATAAATATCTAGTATCTAAAGAATTCTACCCAGGGTCCTACCATAATGAAAATGTTGCCGTTTCTTGCATGTAGAAGTAGACTGACTTCCCCTGTACACTCTGTTTCTTGGAAAACTAAACTTTGCCTTAATGATTATGTATTTATGAGGATAAAGCACTGAGATATTAAATGAAAAGTCAGTTCATTAACTAGGCATTAGGCTCTAAGAGACATTAGACATCTAGACATTTCTAAATAATGGGATATTTATAGACAAATAATTGAAATGATTCCCCTCATTTTAATATACATCTTTTGTATTGTCTAGGTCAAAAGCAAAATAATAATACAACTTTCATAACTCATCCATTCTAGTATATTTACATGTGAAGGCTTCAAAATTACTCCATCTAAAATTTAGCAAATTTTTCTAATTTATCTCAGCACACTTGCCAATCTTATATAAGATTGTTCTTCTAACATCATTTACAGAAATTGGCATCCATGTGTTTCTAACAATTCATAAACATCAATAATTCTTGATGCTGTCTATTTATCAGTTCTGGGTAAATTTTTAAAGAGATGTATTCCAATAAGCTGTTGTCATGACTGATGGTGATATTATAGAAAATTTTCTAATATTTTTGTTAGAAATGTCAATAGCGTTTTGACATAAAGTTTCAAAGTTATTGCGAATATCTTATCAAACTTAAAAAAAGCAAGATTAATAAAAAAAGATTGAAAAAGTAACCATCTCAGGGACAAGCACTTTTCATGTGTACATGCTGTTCTGGAACAGAGTATTTCAAATGTGGTCTATGAAACCCGAGACAAGGACAAAACCTCAGCTGCAGCGGCTTTTGACCTTGCTCATTACTAGGATTGAAGGGACAAGGAATAGGAGGGATTTCTTCTAGCCAATTTGCCCAAGTTCTTTACAATTACTTTCCTAATTCAGTTCCCTGCTCCTGTGCCTTGCTACCTCAGAAGGCTCCAGTCAATCACACGTCCGAATGTTCTTCTCTCTTACATTAATCTCTTACCTTACTTCCTTTGCACATTCTACCCACTTCAGGAAACACTGGAAATGAGCATAATAAAATTAATACACAGATGCCCTGTCCTAGAGCCACAATGTAATAAGCTATCTAATTCAATGACCTTTCCAATTAAAGAATATCCCCGACAATAACATCAAATAGTAGTTTCCCAATCTGTATTAGAGCACATCTTATGATGGGGAATTTGCTCCATCCTCAGAAGCTAATTTTATCTTTAGATAGAGTTCATTTTCAGAAAAGTCTTTCTTCTTCTAACTTCAACCTGTTGGTTCAAGTTTTATTCTCTGAAGAAACATGAAATAAGCTCATTTTTCTATTATTTCTTTTTTACGTACTAGAACAACAAATAGCTGCCTCTTTATTTCACCTATGATATGGTGCTTATTTTATGGGTGTTTTCTACATTCGACAAAGTTTCCAAAGTGATGTCAGAACCAAAAGTGGTTTCCTAACTGGCTGAAGCTTGGCTGTCCTGAGTATTAGAATCTAATTCCATTAAGCATACTCCCTGATTGAAACAGTTTAGGGATTTCCTTGATACTTAATAACTTCACAGTCACTATCCACTATCACATATTGTATTGCTCAGTGTCTAGTGAGAAGATAGAAAACTCACCAGTTATTCTAACAGAGATAATTTAATACAAAGAATTGCTACTAGGCAAAAGTCTGATGAAAGTATAAAAGCAAAAACGGAACACTAAGTCATCGTGGGGGCGGCAGTTGTGGGAAGTGCCTCCCTCCCACACAGACAGAAAAGGGTGGAATTACGGAAACCTAGAAACTTCGAGAAAGGGCCTCTAAGCTGGTGCTAATTCTTAGCTTTAGGAAAATGATCTGGAATTCAGACTTCTAAGGTGGTAGGCACTAGCCCACTGGTCTTGGTGTTTCTGAAGAAGCACAAAGAGGCTGGTTCTGCAAGTACTGGAGAAACTGCGAACTATCCAATAGTCGCTGCTATTGGAACAAACCATCACTGCTGGGTGGAGTTATGAAGCTGGAGAGACGCCGACAGCAACAGAAAGCCAACAGGAGCAAAGAGCAAACCGCAAATCCTTTTTCTTTTCTTTTATTAGCTTTTCAGCCTTCCTTTAGCATCTCAATTCGTACTAACAGGGAGACAGTTTCCAAACCAGAAATGCGCTGTGCATAGACTCAGCCCAAGTTTTATGAAGAAGCATATGGGGGTGGGTGCTGAAACTAAGAGACAAGAGCTTAATAACTGGCACACTTGCTTTACTGTGTTTCTAATATTTGCATAGGTAATTTTTTGACCTAAAAATTTCTCTTTGAGGGCATGAAATACATTTGTATCTATCCCACTATATGACCTAGTATTTTATGTACCACTAATGGTGAACAAATGCATGGTTAGTGTATAATGGCCTTATATTTATCCATGTTAAATATCATTGTGATAGATATAGCAATTGTTCTAGTTTTCAGAGTTTTAATTGTTCCCCCAGAAATAATGCTGGGTCTGTCAATTACCATTCCCAGTTTTGGGGTCATCAGCAAATTTGATATGTGTTACCTATTATTAAAAATAATAGATATAAAATATATTGTACAACAGTCTTCTACACTTTAAAAGACATAAAGATCAACTGGAGAACGAGTTAAACGTAGGTTCCTGGGACCTACCCCAGAGACTCTGATTAAGTGGGCCTTAATTGGAACCTGAGAACTTGTGTTTCTAACAAGCTCACAGGTGTGCTGAAGCTGTGATTGTCACATCTTATTTACATTGCTTTATAAAAAGTCAGAATGTAGCAGTGTTTTAAAAAACTGCTTTATACTTTAATTCAATAAAACATTTATTGGGCATATAGTATATATAAATCATTCTGCTGGGAATTGCAAGAAATCCAGTAATAACTAAGATATGGTCTCCCTTCTCAAGGAGTTTTAAATTTAATAATAATATAACACCTACAAGAATTAAATAATTAAAATAGTAAATAAAGTTCTTTGAGACTCAGAGAAGAATAAAAAATAATCAGAAATAGTGGCTGTTTTGTTTTAAATATTACAGTTGACTTTGGGAAGTTGATTATAAACCATGTTCTATGTGGGACTTTTTTGTTCTTAATAAATGGATAATGCGATTAGAATCTTCAGAGCGCTAGACATTTGCTGCCATGAGTACCTATAGACCGTGTTCTCATGGCCACAGACTGTACTAAGTGCAGCCAGATATTTTGTTCAGAAAGGGTCCACTGGAATGATAAGGACCAAGTAGGTCAAATCAATTCCTCTGTAGTCAAATACTGGCGGGGCTTAAATCCAATACCACAGGCCCATAGCTTTGGGTCCTATTTCTCTAGATTCAAATTTGGACCCCTTAATTTTTAGTTGAGACTTGGATGAGTGACTTGAATGCTCTGTACCTCAGTTTCCTTGTCTGTAAAATAGAAACTAGTATGGTAACTCTTTTGTAGCATTGTTTTGAGGATTTAATGTATAAATTCAGGTAATAAACTAAAGAGTGTCTTATAGATTGAAGGCACTCAACACATCTAAATTGTTATAATATTATTTTATGGGTCGATCAATAACATCATCTTTATATATACAGTTGGTCTCTTACACAAAAAGATGTTATTTTTAAGACTGACAATAGTTTGAAATGTATTATTTCTACACTTGTGAAAATGAATAAAAATTACAATTTTTAAAAAATGCTATGGCATAGTACTAAAACATTATGTTTATTCCCTTTGTTTTTCTTTATATTTTGAGGTAAAGGAGAACAAATGGCTTTAAGAATAGTTTAAACAGAAAAACATTTGGATAAATAATGTGAAAGGTGTAAAAGTTTACAAAATTTTAAAATAGCATAAATAATATAGAATGAGCACCGTGTTTTATCTGTTTTAAATAATAAGCAATATGCTAACAATTTGTACATTATAGAATAAACATTCAAATTCTTACTTTATGCTTGTATTGCATATTTATACCTTTAGCCCTTATTATTTGTTAAACCACCAAAGAGCATTGAACAAAACCAATACAGTAATGTAAAATTCTTCCACCTGATATTTAACTGTGATTAAAAAGCAGTTAAAATTAACACTATTGTAATTGTAAGGTAAGTTAAGTTATAATTATCTGGATTAAGTCCAGATCATTATATATTAAATAGTAAGAGTCAAGTTCCTTCTTAAAAAGTGACTTTAGATATTTGATAGCTATTTTGGCCAAGCTATCTCCTTGACTTCTTCACAAGAAAAAAACAATTATCTAAAAATACAGTGTCTTAGAACATATTGGCATGTTGGCTCGGTATATACCAAGACTGATATTATACTCCTTTTCTCACTGTAAAATGGTTACAAAGGGTACCTAAAACCTATGAGCTAATATGTGCTTGCATATGTATATGTACATAATTTCCCCATCCTGACCTCCTGCTTCTTCCATATATCCAGATACTTTTAGATGTGTGGATGTTCTTCATTCTTATCATTCTCATAGTACCTAATTGTGAAGCTCAGAAGTTGACTTTTGCATCTGTTTGGAGAAGAAGGAAGATCCTGGGTCTATTGAGAGCCATATAAATCACTTGCTCTCAGCCTTAATTACACATAGGAATCTCCTGAGAAACAAGGGGGATCAGATTTTTTTTTCGTAAAATCCTCCCAGGAAATTATAAAGTACCGCTAATTTTGCAGACCGTTACTTTAACAACTAGATATCTACTGTCTTATTACTACATTTCTGCTGCCCTCTGATCCAACCCATTTTACCTGGATCCT
Organism: Avahi laniger; assembly: GCA_963575035.1. Classification (NCBI taxonomy): domain Eukaryota; kingdom Metazoa; phylum Chordata; class Mammalia; order Primates; family Indriidae; genus Avahi; species Avahi laniger. Next base: position 15,007 of record CAUYSK010017236.1, on the reverse strand, counting down.
ACCAAGCCCTGATTAAGACATCTATTAAGCATTAGTGCATGCACCTGTGAGAGCATTAGTGATGACAAAAATACTCTTTCCTTTATCCTGCACCATATTAGGTGATTTCTATTTAATTCAAAGTAATTATTTATTTATGCCAATTATATATAAGGCACCAGCCTAGCTGCCACTGGAAATACAAAAATGAATTTGATGTAATGTTTACAATCAAAGAGCTTGAAATTTCTGGAAAGAAATAAACTCAGATGCAAAGATTTATAATATCAGAAAGGCTTTAATACAGTTTTCTCACCGTTGGCTTCACATTAGAATTACCAGTTTTTAAAAAATGCTTTTTGAAGAGCTTTCTAAAAATCCCTAGAAATGCCCATATTAAACCTGACTGCAGCAGAATTTTTGAAGTGCTCCCCATGTAAATGATTCTGATGTGCCTCTGGGATTGAGAAGCAGTACTTTAATGTATGCTCTAATAGCAACAAAACAAAATTATTTGACAACGGGGAAAGGAAAGGCTTTGAGGAATAGGTATCGTTTAATATTAATGGAGATACTGATTATCAACTTACTATCTGGCAGACACATTAAATAAATTAATTTATTTAATTAATCACAACGACACTTGAAATAGGTGCTATGATCTCTTTTTTACAACTGAGAAAACTGAGTCAAAGAAAAATTACATAACTCACCCAAAGCCTAGTAGATGGCAGAGCCCAAACCAGAACTCAGGGAATCTAACTTCAAGGCTTTTTCTCCCAAATACTATACTATTCTTCCTAAAGAATGGGAGTTTAGAAAGTAGGCTAATGTAAACACATTCCAGAAGAAGGAACAGAATGAACAGTATGGAGTAGTATTTACAAGCAAAGGGTCTAAAGCCAGACGTGTGCCTGTTCAAATTCTTGTTCTATCACTAATTGGCCAAGTTACCTCGCTCCTCTACGCTTCAGTTTTCTCATACGTACAGATAGAATAATAAGAGCACTTATTTCACAAAGTTGTTGTAGATTAAAATAAATTAATACATTAATATTTGCAATGATAGTTGTTGTTTTGAGAAAAAGAATAATTACCAGGGAAGTTGAAATGTTCGGTTGTGGAATAGTGAGAAATCCAGTGTGTTGGATTATGGGATGTATGGTAGCTTAAATAATTAGCATGCTTATAATTCCAAGTTTAAACCTATTGTCCTGTTGTAATAATTAAAAGTGACTGCTTTACTCTCAAATGTATTTTAAAAGTAAATTTGTCCTAATTTGACAGTAAGAAGATCTATCATAGCTATAATATATGAGTTTTTAACAGGCTAAGTAAGGGAAAAACACTGATGGACTTCGAGTTGGGACAAGTGCCACAGTGAGAAAAAAAATAAGATCTGTGTTTTTTAAAAATAACTCAGGCAGCAGTATTGGATGGATTGCAAATTTGTAAAATTTTATATTTTCCAAATGCAAAGCAGTGCAAACATGTGCTTTGAAAGATATAGTGGGCATTTGGGGACATAAATCAAGAAAAGAAGGGTTGATAATGGCATGTATCCTAGTGAGACTGAATCTTTAATCTTTGAAATCAAGGATCAAGCCAGGAATTGTTTCATTATTAAGGCCATGTGTGGCCTGAAACATTCGAAAAGACCAGACCTCAATAAATTTGGCCAAATTGCCAGTTGCGTGTGGGTTTGGATTTTTCTCACTGCAGGAAATAATAGTAATGCAGGCCAAAGTAGAAAACACAGTGTCATATCTCAGTCTTTATGACCCTTGGCCTGAGAATGGGGGTAAGTGAGCAAGCTCCTCTGTGTGATAATAAAAGGAAGGGAAAAAAGAGAGGAGAAGGAGAAAAGTAGTGGCTGTCGTATCTTTCAAAAATTGCCATTCATCTGAAAAAGCACAGTCGCTCAGGTCTTGTCCTGTGAAAAACAGTTAAGTCTGCATTGTTTTCCTTACCTTGGTGATTTTTGATGTGGATAAAATTCTCAGTTCAAGATCTCCTTGAAAGAACATACCACGCCTCACATAACATTCAAGAAACAGCAAATAAGTGTGACTGGGAAATGAACCTAGGACTGGAAAGGGAATCCAGAATTTCTGCATTCCTTGCAAGTACGCATAGTTCCTTTAACTATACCTGGGACTTGTAAACAGGAAAGTGTTTCACAGATGTAGAGAATACAAGAGGTGAGCCAGCAAAATAAAATAAATGTATGGTTTGGCAAAACCAAACTCGATTAAAGTAACATGATCTGCTAAGGAAGAGAAATATTTAGGAGGAATAGTAGGAACGATAAAAACATGCAAAATGCTACTTATTTGATAAAGCTTTGTGACTGAGAGATTGTCCGTTTTGATAAATATAACAAAGATACTGAAAAAGTGAGGGGAAAGATTTATTTTAAAAATTACAACTTTTAACACACAGAATCTCCTTTACCTATTGCCAATTTACAACTTTTTTTTAGAGAGAGAGATAGAAAAAGTTATCCTACAGTCCATGACTTTTGTGGTGATTACTGAAAATAACACTTTTATAATTCTCCCAAATGTATTTCTAGTATTAAATTTCTGCATCTTGTTTTACTAATTCCTATTTGTCTAAATTCTGAAGTTTTATAGGCTCTTTGGTATTACATTACTCTTAACCAGATTTCTATCTAAGTAACATTAGGAAGTATCACTTGCCAAAATGAATCTCATATAATCTGCTAGTGAATCAGACCAACAGTTTAAGAGGTGGTCTTCAGAGAAAGTCCAATTGTGTTTAAAAACATCTGCCAGGTACTTTTCCCGCTCACCATGTAGAAGGCACACATGAAGTTGATTGAGGCCATTAGACATGAAGTATTTCAATCAAAATTATTCCACAGGAAGAAGTAAGAATTTATGTTCATTAGCAATTAATATGCAGCTTATCACCTGATTCATTAGCTCACTTATGTGAACACAACAAGCTTGTTATCTAATTTTCCTTCCCACAATTCCTCTCACTTCACACTCTCCCTGGCAGGAAGTCACTGTGGTGACATCTGTTTCTTGTAGAGCTATCAAGAACGATAAGCAGCTTCTTATGTTGCTTAAGTCATGAATTTTTTCCCCTTTTTCTCCAACAGTTAATATGCTTCTTTTCTGCCATATGGAAAAGATAAATACCAGAACCTAAAATATCAGAGTATAAAAGAAATGAGAATAAAACTCTTTGAGCACTGACCATGAAGGAAGCACTTACAAAGTATATTCAAAGGTGCTGGGGGTTTTGTGCTTTTGTTATTAAATTAGTGACTACATCAAAAATGTTAGCTGCCAAAAAATTTTCCTTTATGTCACCCTATTCAAACATTCAGATAGGCACAAACAGTTAAAAACACACCTCATTTCCAGTTATTTATTGCTGCAATAAAATGCCACAAAACTTTGGTTTAAAATAACGTTTATTATTATCCTAATGAATCTGTGGCTGACTGAGCTTAGGTGGGGGTCTCAGTTGGAGTCTTTCATGTATTACAGTGAGATATTGGCTGGAGGTGCAATTATCCAATGACTTAACTGGACTGGATTACCACAGTGGCCCATTCATATGGCTGGCAGCTGATAAAGGCTGTTAGCTTGAAGCTCAGCTGGGGCTACAAATTTTAGTACTTAGACCAGCCTCTCTTTGTGGCTTGAGTTTCGTATAGCATGGTAGCTTAGTTTCAAGAGGTGATGTTCCAAGGGCAAATCTTCCATGATCCCCACGTAAGAAATGACAAGATTTCTCATTACCCAGATTCAGAAATTATGTTGGTATAATTTCTGTCATATTCTACTGTTGAAAAAAGTGAATCACAATATCAACCCAAATTCAAAAGGTAGGGTCACACAAGGACCTGAATACTAGGAGGAATGTCTCATTGGGAGGATAGGAAGGGGTATATCTTTAAAGACTAGGTACCAGACCTCAAATGAAAACATTGTATGGAAAGAAAAAGAGTAATTCTATATGAAAAAAATATTCAAACTCAATTTACAAATTCAGGATCCAAATTTGATATAAAACATCTAATTTCATTCAGTGTCTAAGATTATACAATACTCAACTATATTGGATTTTGTCTTCATGAGCATATGTGAACATAAATATGTTTAGTAAATAAGATTTCATTTTACTATCATTACTGCAATATTTTCACTTTAGATACGATTTTTTTTCTTCTTTTTTAATATATATCATTTCAGACAATAATTGAGTGTTAACATTGAAGAAATTGTAGTTTTTTTGTATATTAATTTAATCCCATCACAAATCTCTGAAAGAAGTACCATTATTATCCCCACTTTACAGATAAAAAGAAAGAGGATCAGAGATTAAGAATTTACTCATAATCACACAGCTAATGAGTGACAGAGCTGCAACTTGACCCTAAAAGATCTGGATCCAGACCTCGTACTCTTAAATATAATAGCTATTACAAAGTCCTACACTTAGATAATATATCTGAGTAACTAGTAATGTGGTCATGTTACCCTTTAATGGAATCCAGACCAGGGTTTTAAATAGTGTCTATTCTTTCTAGCCAGAGAACACCAGGAACACACTCTCAGTAGAATAAGTTGGACTTATTACTCCTTGCAGGATGGAAGAACACGCAACATGAAAACTTGGAATATATCAATAAGAGGGTTTTTAAAAAGAACTTATTATAGGATGTGGGCTCTGATGGGGTGATTTTGGAGAGAGCCTAAGGAAGCAGTGATTTACTCTAGAGTCAATGCCATAGGAAAGTGGGGACAATTCTACATTTATTTCAAGAAACGTTATTTATATAAAATGAAAATTACAGAAAGGCTAATGCTGTAATTGTTAAAGAAATAAAAGTCACATACATTAGCCAGGAGATGGACATGCTTGGTATTTGGTGGTTTGCACAGTGACCTTGTTTTTGTCTGTGTTTAAGCAAAATTATGAAATACTTGTTTTTAATCTTACTTTATCATGGTCTCAGAGTGACCTTGTCTGATACTGATGTTCTGTCAGATTGTTTATATCCAACTTATGTACAACATCAGAACAACATGGCCTAGCTGTGAGTGTCAGACCAATTCCTGAATGTCAGGGGATGCTATTTTGTTTTTTTAATTTCTTATTAGGACGACTCTTTTTAGTGAATATAGTAGATTTTATTTATTTTAGCACATCATTTATTTTCCTTTAATACTTAAGATACTGAGGCAAAACAAAGAATTTAAACAAAGACACTATATCATTGTAACTTGTAATTTTTAAGTAATTTTATTAGTAAAGAAATTTTATTAAAGATCACTTTGTTATTAACTATCTCTATATAACAAGCATTCTATTTTAAAATGTGTTGTTATTACATTTTGGGAGAAAATTATTCCAAAAAGGAACAAATCTCTAAATTTTTAATAAAAATTAAAAGGGAAAAGTTTGATATATTGACAGTGATTACAGATTTTATTATTAATCAGGTATATGTTTTAATATTGAAAATAAACTACTACTACTTTTACATTAATTGCTTTTGGCATCATATTCTATAACACTAAGATCGAAAGAAAAGACCAGGGATTTTGAAACTAGATAAACTGACACGTCAACATGATACGTAAGATCCACAGGAATTCTAGTCAGCATTAATTGTTAGTAATATACTGCAACAAATTAACACTTGGTTTTTACCACTCAGCATCTTGGCTGATTGGGTTAAATGTCATTAAGATACATAATAGGGTCCAAAAAATCAGACTGTATACCATTCAGCAATTGCCAGAATTTAGCATTTAGACTAAAGAACATTACAAAGTATTAATAGTTCAGTGTGGGGGGAAAAAGAAAAGAAAAGGAAAGAAAGAAAAAGAAAAAAAAAACACTTCCTAGCTGCTATAATGACTAGATGTCACTTCTCTGACTACATATTCTTGTTTATACCTCAAGACTCAGCTCAGTTTTCACCTCCTTTTCTTTAGATAAATGCTGTCGTTTGTGGCCCCTAAAATCCTGTTAATAATTCTGTCATTTTTGTCTGTCTCTTCCACTAGACTGTGGGTCCTTCAAAAATAGAGTGATTAATATTTTTACCTCAGTGCCTAACATAATATCAGGCATCTAATGGGTGTTCAAAACTGCTTGTTGAATGAATAAATGAACAAATGAATGAATATTAGCCCATGTTCAGTTCATGGATAAACTGGTTTAAAAATTTTCTTTCTCATAATTAACAAGGTTATCATACTATTATGAATGAAATTGCACCCTAATTCCATGAAAGCACACAATAAACAACTAATTTACTTTAAAAATAAAATGATTTTTAAAATTGTGTATGAAATATCTAACTTACTAATCTTTGATGGAAAGTTATTTTTTTATTGCTGTACCTGTTATAGAAGACAAGATGTTTTCTAAAGACCATTTTGTTATTTTGGTTTTAGAATTTGTTTTAGAAAATATAAACCAAATGTGGATCATCTGTAGTCAATTAAAGAAATTAAAAATGAATTTTTGAATATATATTTTAGAAAACACATGTAAAATTAACTTAATCTCCAATACAAATGAAACAAACATTGATATTTATAAATACCACATAAAAAGTGTTTAAATTAATGTCAGAACTTGAAAAATGGAACCCCAGTGTTTAGAGTACTAAGACAATAACAAATAAAGCAAACTTGTTAATTAACATATATTTAAGCCATATATAACTGGTTAAATAATGTTGCTATAGACTGTTATTTGGGGCAAATTCATAATGTTCCTTTGGAAATCAAGCCTTACAAAAAGTTCTAAATAGTTTTATTTCATAAATTAGTGAGTGAATATTATAGAATTAACCTAGTTTTGTTTCTCTTCTCATTGTCACTCATAACTGAAAAAACACCCAACACATTACTGCTAATAATTAAAGTTGCATCAATTAATAATAATTGCATCAATTGTAATACTAACTGGACTAATTGTTGCATCTCTTACTCACAAATCCTTTGTAGACTATATGTAGAGCAGATCTTGTTGGGCTTCCTAAATATTTTAAGAAAAATATAAGCAGAAGATACCAGAGGAAGAGTCACTTTTTTTTATTAAAGGGAAAATCTTAAAAATATTTTATTCATGCTTCCTGCAAAATGTGATGTTATCATTTTCATCATGATTTAATCTATTAATTAAAGCAATTGTATTCAATTTGATGGAATACAATTGGACTTATAAGTCAATTTAGAGGACAGAGGAAATAATTCAACAGTTTTATGAGACATTTAAAATAAATTTACACAATTAACAACAAAGAATGTGTTAATTTAATAATTATTAACAAAGTTAATAATCAGTTGCATAATGCTAACATAAAATTCAAAATTTGTGTAATGAACCACAGGAAATTTATAAACATAATTTATGTATCTATATGGAACCATATTTATTAGGGACAGAAAGAAAGAAACTCCCAAAATGGAGGTTATAAATGTATTTTCTTGACTTTATCGATAAAGGTCTTTAAAGTCCAAATTAGAAAAACAGGTTCTATGCACTGGCTCTGTGGTGCAATGGATAGCACATTGGATTTCTAACACAGAAAAACAGGTACCATAGTAAATACATTTTCTTACTATAAATATATTAGAGGCACACATAGAGTTGTTTGAAGATATTTTATGCCATTACAAAAGTGAAGTATTTCATTGCTAATAGAAATTTCATAGAATTTCCACAAAATAACACTTAAATCCTGAGAGATGGAAATAAGTTTTCTTATATTAAAGATATCATTTTATCAAAAATTCCCATTGCTAAGTTCATTAACATTTGGATATTTTTATCCTATTTGTAAAAAATACTCTAACAAGGTAGCAGGTAATAATTCATAGCCCAAACTGTATTGATCATTTATCAAATACTTACTACATCAGCATTTGTGATCTAAGTTATGTTGCTGGTTATCATTTGAGTGATTAGAATGACTGTAACAGATTTCTAGGTGTGGATTATTAATAAAACCTTTTTAAAGTGGTTGCTATATGTTATTAACAGATGAATACTTTATGGTAACAACTTAAATTCAAAGAAATTGAGTAAGGTGCACAAGGTCAAAAAACTACCAGTGGCAGAGTCAGGATTCAAATACAGACAGATTGGCTTTTGTACTCAAATGCTGAGCCTCTGTGCTGTGCTCTCTCTCCTATACAGAATAGGGTGCATACGGTGGCTCTCCTTTTACAGATAAGGAAGCCACGGTCCACTGAGCTAAAATAACTTATACAAAGTTATTTTTCTCTGGATATCATAGATTTCCACCTCTCTTTTTCTAATCATCCCCTCAGAAGACTTATGCCTTCTCCATGGGCCCTCCTATTTGCTCCATCCACAAGCAACCCTGCAAGTCACCAGGACTTTGGCCAAAGTGGAAATATCCTGAACTAGACTTTATTAAACCACAAACTTGCATTTTTAGATCAACAAAGACATCTGAAAAGATGTGTAAATAATGAGGAGAAGGAGAAATCTTGAAAGCATTCAATAAAAGAGAAGAGTGGGGGAAAATAATCTGCAAAAGAGAGAATCTCTGGAAAAAAGAGGAATTTTTCTAGTCTTGAGTATTTTTTAAATTCATATGTTAAAACTCTAATTCCCAATATTTTGGCATTTGGAGATGGGCCTTTGGAGATTGTCTTATGAGAATAAAGCCCTTATGGTGGGATTAGTGCCCTTATTACAAGAGAGAACTTGCTTCCTCTCAGCTCCAGGGTAAGCAGAGACACAGCCAGAAGGCAGCTGTGTTTAAGCTAGGAAGTGGACCCGCATCTTAACTGTTCGTCGTTTAAACCACTCAGTCTAGGGTAGATTTCTAGCACAGAAAAACAGGTGCCATAGTAAATACATTTTCTTACTATAAATATATTGGAGGCACACATAGAGTTGTTTGAAGATATTTTATGCCATTACAAAAGTGAAGCATACAGCAGCCCAAATTGACTAACACACCCTCTGAGTCCATCCTTCACTTTTATTTGCCCTGTCTTGTGAGATGCTGATCTCTACGGATTGTACCAACAGGTTGTTTTTCCTCTGTCCATGGAAGTTACCAGCAGGCTTTGAGGGAAAGGAGTATGAGGTCAGGTATTTATGCCCCTGGTTCCCGTCCTGCTGGGTTATTGTGACTTGGCTATGAAATTCCTGATCCCTTCTCATCAGGCTACCCTATCCTCAGCCCGTCCTCCCCTGGATTCCAGAAACCGCCTCCTTTCTTCACCCCTCAGACCTAGCAGTGACAATGGCCCTGTGCTGTTGTTAGCTCCAGCGTAGTGCATGTTCTGGGTGGTTTCTGACTGATGCCGTAGACCTGGGAGATGGCAGAGAAGTAGTCCATAAAATTTCATTGGGCAGAAAGTAGGGGATACAGAGAAGCATATTTTAACTGAACATTATTAAGAAGAATTTTCTGAACAATATCAATGTAGTGTGCAGCCTGAGGAAACAGTAATTGTCATCATTTGAAGATTAAAGTCAGACAATTAAGACTATTTAGTACAGTATAATGACTTCTGAATTGAGGTCCAAAACTCACAAGTAATCAAATCAAAATAAATTTATGGTTTTGAAAGTATACTGTACCAAATACTTTAGGGAGTGTTACCACTTAATAGCACTCATTTAATGAAGCAGTTTGACCATAATTTAGATTCAGTCATTGTACATTAATTCAAAAAAAGAAAAGCTAAATATAAAAGAAAAATAAGAATATATTATATTTGGTGCACTTAGAACCTTGCTAAATATTATTTTTTAACATCAGGTTTATTGAGCTTTAATGTACAAAGACTATTATACACCCTGTTTGGGTAGATAGTACAGAGTTTTGACTAATGTATATAGTCATGTTACTCCCACCATAATTAAGATACAGAATATTTCTACCAAACCAAAAAAATTCCTTTGTGGCCATTTGTAATCAATTCCCTCCACTAAACTCTAGCACCAGACACTGGAAACTACTGATCTGATTTCTGTCCCTATACTTTTGTGTGTTTCCAGAATTTCAAATAAATGGAATCATCCAATAAGTAGCCTTTTGTGTCTGACTTCCCCTTAGCATAATGGTTTTGAGACTTATTATTGAATATATCAATAGTTTGTTTCTAATAACTGAGAAATATAATATTGTATTGATGTATCACAATCCATCTATCCATTTGCCTATTGATACACTTTTGAGTTATTTCTACTTTTTGGTGATTATGAATAAAGTATCTATAAATAGTCAGGTAAGGTCTTTGTAGTGACAAATATTTTCATTTCTTTGGGGTAAATACATAAGAATGGGATTGCTGAGTCATAGAGTAATATATAACTTCTCTAGGCCATAGTTTCTTCATTTATAAAATAGGTATAAACCATTTTTGTGTGAATTAAATGGATTAACATGATGTGGCATTTAGAACAATGTCTGGCACATAGTAAGAACTCAATAAATGCTAGCTATTAACATTATCAGGGACATATTGTCAATTTCAGTCCAAATCCCAAATTGGCCTCTTGCATGAAATTCTTTGAAGTTCAGTAGGATCTGTATCTGTGGATGTGTTTATTTATTTTCTTTCTTGTTCCAGCAGAGTTTAAGAAGACATCTGTCAATATTAGGGAGCTAAAACTTACCTGAAGATAACAAAAAAATGGTGACATTTGAATTTTGTTTCATCTTTGGAGCTTAAGATTCAGCTACATAATGAAATAATTAGTAGATACTCATACATACTAGTATAGCCTTTAAATTACCTCATCTACATTTATCAGCTTTTATGCCTATGTAATAATACTGAGTTCCCTGCAATAACACTCCATTTCTTTAGTTTTAGTTTACAAAGTAGAAAAGACGAGCAACTATAACGTGTCAATAGCCAGCTTAGTGTTAAAGACAGAATCAGAATTAAATATTGCTAAAGCGTTTGTCTCCTTTTTATTTACCAAATCACACTAACATTATAAGTATATGCATGTGTGTGTACTGAATAATATACTTGTGTTAATAAAAGGAGATCTGCATTTGAATTAATTTAATTTTTAACCTAGAATTCTGGACTCCTTATAACTTACAATATGCTAAAAACAACTACATTGAATTTTCTTAGTCTTTGTCTTTTTTGGCGAATTATTCACATAGTATCAATGACAGGAGGAGGAAAAAATAAAAAACTTCTAAATTTACTCTGTAAAGATAAAAATTAAAGAGTAAAATCCACAAGTTATAAATTTTATATTCTCCCTAACACTTTGCAATATATCTTTTTAAAAAATATTTTTGTTAATTTGAGATAGCTTTTGATAGTTTATCCAGAATATTTATAAAGTATAAGATAAATCTATTTTTGACAAGGCATACACACATACAAACCCTAATGTATTTAAAAGAATTCAACGAGCCACTTGAATGAAACCGTTACAAATGTGAATTATGCATATGAAATAGACTCAGAATTCTTTCAGTGAATTTCTCATCATTTGGATTCACCTGATGTTTAAGCCTATGGGGTCTTGAAGAAAATCCAGCTTGGAGTGAAATTTAGAAGGGCAGAACAAAACAGGCAAAGCCAAGTGATGAGAGCTGTCAGTAGATCTGCCATGGGATAAAATTAGCAGGTTTTGCTTGGCTCTAATCACAGGTGGAACATAATTTGATGGCTTTATCTACAACTTTCCTGAGTATTATTTTCCACATCATGGAAATCTCGTTCAACTCAGTCTGACAGATGGATATCGATTTGTAGAAACGTGGGAGCCCCTGCAACTTGGGACTAAAAGAAACATGATTGCCAGTTTTGTTGGAAACAGAGAAGCAAAGTCAGTAAGTTGTGATGTGGGGATATATGATGCTGGGTTTCCTCTTCTTCCTACCTCGAGGCAGGCACTGTGCAAACCATAATATATGCATGGCTCCCTGCAGACAATTCTGTTATATTGGTTAAGCTTAAATGTGGAAGGAAGAGGCAGATGAGTGCTTAAATGCTGGATTTGCTTAATTGCATTTTAAATCATTCTCTGAACATGTACAGGGTGACTTACCTTTGCAGGTTCACTGTCACTGAGATATATTTGGGGCCCTGGCTCTGTTCTCTAGGATCGACTAAAAGGGTTGACATTAATGAAAATGTTACTTAATGTTACTTTAGATATATATGTAGTTTTTAGTCAGAATTTGAAGAAACTAAGGATGTTTGTTCATGACTATCACAAAACACTATAGTATTTCTCTTTTCCTCTTGTTCCTTCTATCCATAATTCATGCTTTCTCTTTATGTTTGGAAATGCAAGATTCAAAAGGCCAATTAGAGAGAAATGGGTAATAAGTTATCTTTCAAGAGAGTTTATTTTCAAAACACATTTGGCTGTGTTTCTCAGATTGACAGTTTATAAAGTATGTGAAAGTGAAGGTTTCTCAGTTTCTCTCCAAGCGCCCCATGACCACACATGATTCCACAGAGGAAAGCCCACTCTGTGCTCAGCTTTTGCTGAAGGACTGGCAGTTGGTGCCCTGGCAGTAGTGTACTCCCTGCTTGGAACGTTCTTTCCCCACTTCTCCCCAAGAATGGGTTTCTCTTTTGATTTAAGTTCCTGCTCAAAAGTCTCCTTATCAGAGAGCACTGCCTTGCCTTGCCCTCCTGTCTCATTTTTATTCCTTCCTTCTTCTTTATTTTTCTTCATAGCACATCACTCTTGGCATTTTGTTTATTTGTGTATTGCCTGTCTTCCCTACTGAAATATAACTAAATTAGAGACGTTACTTTGTTTTTTTCTCTGTTTTATGGCAGTGCCTAAAACGATATTTAACATATAGTATTTGCTCAATAAGAATGTGTTGACCTAATGAAGATTAATTGGCTCCAGGAAAATGAATAAATAAAATCTGGAACCCTCGCAGGCTTCCCTGTATATACTCCTTTCTTTGTGACTTCTCTGTTCTTACTTCTCGTTATTCTATTTTCAATCAAACCGAGTGGGTTCTAATATATGTTATGATTTTAGATTTTTCCTCTACTATCTCTGCCTCCATTGGGAGAGAAACTCAAGGCAGGAAAGAATACAGCTATTGTGTATCTATTGCTGGACATAGTTTTTGGTGAAAGATGGGAATTTTCTCATAATCCATGCTCTTTTCTTGGCCTTAGAATCCACCCTGAGGCTCGATGTGGTGGCTCACATCTGTAATCCCAGCACTTTGGGAGGATCGCTTGAGGCCAGGAGCTCCAGATCAGCCAGAGTAACCTGCAAGATCCCATCTCTACAAAAAAAATTTTTTAAATTATCCAAGCGTGGTGGCACATGCCAATAGACCCAGCCACTCAGAAGGCTAAGACAGGAGGATTGCTTGAGCCCAGGATTTCAAGGTTCTGGTGAGCTTTGATCATGCCACTGCATTCCAGTATGGGAGACAGTGAGATCCCGTCTCTAAAAATAAATAAACAAGCAATTATCTAATTAATTAATTACATAAAATGTATCTACCCTGAGAAATCTCTGAGCTCTTCCCATCTTCCAGATCCTGAATCCACCTTTCCTCATAGAACACTTGAACACTTCCGTGGAGGGTGACCTGGACAGGGTGGAGTGGTAAAAGAGAAAGCTCCTCCTCCCCCTTCCACAGATTGCCTCCCTTTTCAGGGCCTCAGAGACCTCCTGACTTTCCAGTACTTTTGACTTCATTTTATATAGTGTTTAAATATATTTTCACATATGAAACTTATATCCATGACTGGTTTTCTGAACCCTTCACTTCATCTCTATTTCTCTGGTATTTTTCTATCTGTGGTTATTGACCCCATATTAAAAGTGGAACTGCTGACACTTATCAGAGTGCAACTGTCAAGTTGCTCCCTCAAAACCACCTAACAACAGCTGGACTACTCTAGCTCTTGACTACTTGCTTCTTTTTTTTTTTTTTATTTCAGCATATTATGGGGGTACAGATATTTAGGTCACGTATGTTGCCCTTCCCCCCTCCCCCCAAAGTCCGAGTTTCAAATATGTCCATCTTTCGGGAGGTGCGCATTGCACTCTTTGTGTATGCATATACCCATCCCTTCTCCCTTCTCCCTCCTCCTCCCTCCACCCTGCCCAAAATCCAATAGATGTTATTCTTATATGTGCACTTAGATGTTGATCTGTTAATACCAATTTGATGGTGAGTACATGTGGTGCTTATTTTTCCATTCTTGGGATACTTCACTTAGTAGAATGCGTTCCACCTCTATCTAGGAGTATACAAGAGGTTCTATATCACCATTGTTTCTTAAAACTCAATAGTGCTCCATAGTATACATATACCACATTTTATTAATCCATTCATGTATTGATGGACTCTTGGGTTGTTTCCACATCTTTGCAATTGTGAATTGTGCTGCTATAAACATTCGGGTGCAGATGACTTTCTTATAGAGTATGATCTGTTATTTTGAGTAGATGCCCAGTAATGGGATTGCTGCATTGAATGGTACTTCTACTTTTATCTCTTTAAGGTATCTCCATATTGCTTTTCACAGAGGTTGCACTAGTTTTCAGTCCCACCAGCACTGTATGAGCATTCCTATCTCTCCACATCCACGCCAACATTTATTGTTTTGGGACTTTTTAATAAAGGCCAGTCTCACTGGAAATAAGTGATATCTCATTGTGGTTTTGATTTGCATTGCACTGATGATTAGAGATGTTGAGCGCTTATTCATATGTTTTTGGCCATTATTCTGCCTTCTTTTGCAAAGTTTCTGTTCATGTCCTTTGCCCACTTTTTGATAGAGTTGTTTGATTTTTTCTTGTTGATTTTTCTGAGTACTAAGTAGATTCTAGTTATCACCCTTTTATCGGATTTGTAGCATGCAAAACTATTCTCCCATTCTGTAGGTTGTCTGCTCTTGTGACAGTTTCTTTGGCTGTGCAGAAGCTTTCTAATTTTATCAGGCCCCATTTACTTATTTTTGTTGTTGCCATCATTGCCTATGGGGTCTTCCTCATAAATTCTTTGCCT